>WNWK01008257.1:0-86181 GCA_009830355.1 Cherax destructor | reverse complement strand
GTCAGAAGAGCATGGAAGAGTCAGGAAGAGCAGGGAAAAGAGTCAGAAGAGCATGGAAAGAGTCAGGAAGAGCATGGAAGAGTCAGGAAGAGCATGGAAGAGTCAGGAAGAGCATGGAAGAGTCAGGAAGAGCATGGAAGAGTCAGGAAGAGCATGGAAGAGTCAGGAAGAGCATGGAAGAGTCAGGAAGAGCATGGAAGAGAGTCAGGAAAGAGGAGCAGAAGCAGTGAAGATCAGAGCAAGCATGGAACGACATAGCAGAGAGTAGAACTTGCGCGTAGGAACGACAGCAGCAGCAGCAGTAGTGAACGACACAGCAGCAGCAGTAGTGAACGACACGCAGCAGCAGTAGTGAACGACACAGCAGCAGCAGTAGTGAACGACACAGTTAGCAGCAGTGAACGACAGCAGCAGGCAAGACAGTTGCTAGCTAGGAACGACACTTGTGCTGCTAGGTATGAACGACACAGGCAGCAGTAGTGAACGACACAGCAGCAGTAGTGAACGACAACACTGAAGACACGTTGGCGTTGTAGCAGCAGTGAACGACACGCAGCGCAGCAGCTAGCGTGAACGACACAGCAGCAGCAGCAGCAGTGAACGACACAGCAGCAGCAGTAGTGAACGACAGCAGCAGCAGCAGTAGTGAACGACACAGCAGCAGTGAACGACACAGCAGCAGTGAACGACAGAGCACAGAGTAACGACAAGCAAAGCAGCGGGTGAACGACACTGCTAGCAGCAGCAGTGAACGACACGCGCTGCGTAGTGAACGACGCAGCGCAGAGTAGTGAACGACACGCTGCTGTTGTAGTGAACGATCACGTTGTTGCTAGTAGTGAACGACACAGCAGCAGCAGTAGTGAACGACACAGCAGCAGCAACAATAAGAGAGGCAGCAGCAGTGAACGACACAGCAGCAGCAATATAGAGGCAGCAGCAGTGAACGACACAGCAGCAGCAATATAGAGGCAGCAGCAGTGAACGACACAGCAGCAGAAGCAATATAGAGGCAGCAGCAGTGAACGACACAGCAGCAGAAGCAATATAGAGGCAGCAGCAGTGAACGACACAGCAACATCGGCAATATAGAGGCAGCAGCAGTGAACGACACAGCAGCAGCAGTGAACGACACAGCAGCAGTAGTGAACGGCACAGCAGCAGCAACAATAAGAGAGGCAACAGCAGTGAACGACACAGCAACAGCGGCAATATAGAGGCAGCAGCAGTAGTGAACGGCACAGCAGCAGCAACAATAAGAGAGGCAGCAACAATAAGAGGGGCAGCAGCAGCAGTGAACGACACAGCAGCAGTAGTGAACGGCACAGCAGCAGCAACAATAATAGAGGCAACAGCAGTGAACGACACAGCAGCAGCAGTGAACGACACAGCAGCAGTAGTGAACGGCACAGCAGCAGCAACAATAATAGAGGCAACAGCAGTGAACGACACAGCAACAGCGGCAATATAGAGGCAGCATCAGTGAACGACACAGTAGCAGCAGCAGTAGTGAACGGCACAGCAGCAGCAACAATAAGAGAGGCAACAGCAGTGAACGACACAGCAACAGCGGCAATATAGAGGCAGCAGCAGTAGTGAACGGCACAGCAGCAGCAACAATAAGAGAGGCAGCAACAATAAGAGGGGCAGCAGCAGCAGTGAACGACACAGCAGCAGCAGCAGCAGCAGCAGACACACTGAGACAACCTTGAACCATCTTAAACACTGAAGTAAACACCTCCCTCCTTAGTGTAAGTCCCCACTGCTTATACTGCCACCCCTCCCCCTCCCCTGCACCACTATCCTCACTAACACTACCACCACTACCTGCACCACAACTACCACCTCCCCCATCAGTAGCCCCTCCACTACAACTACTACCACCACTACCTGCACCACAACTACCACCTCCCCCATCAGTAGCCCCTTTACTACAACTACTACCACCATCAGTAGCCCCTCCACTACAACTACTACCACCATCAGTAGCCCCTCCATTACAACTACTACCACCATCAGTAGCCCCTCCACTACAACTATTTCGCCATCAGTAGCCCCTCCACTACAACTATTTCGCCATCAGTAGCCCCTCCACTACAACTACTACCACCATCAGTAGCCCCTCCTCCAGCACCAACACTGAGGGTTGAACACTACTACCACCATCAGTAGCCCCTCCTCCAGCACCAACACTGAGGGTTGAACACTACTACCACCATCAGTAGCCCCTCCTCCAGCACCAACACTGAGGGTTGAACACTACTACCACCATCAGTAGCCCCTCCTCCAGCACCAACACTGAGGGTTGAACACTACTACCACCATCAGTAGCCCCTCCTCCAGCACCAACACTGAGGGTTGGACCTCTCAGAAGACTTTGAAGAGAGAATAAGAGTCTATCAGATAATTAGACTTGTTGATTTCTTCTATTGTTATGTTAACTATTTTACTACATTTAGTTCTGGTTGCCCACCCTGGCGTGCCCACTTGGCCCACTTCGTCCTACCCACCTCCACCCTGCATAATGTTAAAGAACCAGTCGGTCCGTCTCTACAGTAATATTAGATGTGCCAGGAGACTCAGTGCCAATGTAGTGTACACTGACTTTGCAAAAGGCCTTTGATAAGCGGGAGTAAATTCTTGGAGGTAGCTTTGGGATTGGGTGGTTTTGATAAGGACCTGCCTTGTATGGGCCAGTAGGCCTTCTGCAGTGGTCCTAACTGTAATAACACACTACTTCCAAATCTGCGCGTTGGAACAACGTCTTACGAGAGGAGGAGGCTCGGGAGCTGGAAAAATATACCTCCAGTTGAGAGTAAAATGTTTGGGGTGTCCCGTAGCTGGGTCGGTAGCGCACTCACCTCACACACACACAGCTCCGTGGTTCGATTACCGGTACGGGTGGAAATATAAGGACGTGTTTCCTTAAGACACCTGCTGTCCATGTTCACCTAGCAGTAAAATAGGTACCTGAGTGTTAGTGGACTAGTGTGGGTCGCATCCTGGGACAAAATTGACCTAATTTGTGGGAAATGTAGAGGTGTGAGCTTCGCTCACACCTCTACAACACAATTGTCCTCAGAATTGTTAAGTTATACCATGAATTAAGGAAAGATCCTGAACTTCACCTTACGAAACAGACAAAGATAAGATAAGATTTCTTCGGATTTTTAACCCCGGAGGGTTAGCCACCCAGGATAACCCAAGAAAGTCAGTGCGTCATCGAGGACTGTCTGTCTTATTTCCATTGTGGTCCCTAATCTTGTTCCCCAGGATGCGACCCACACCAGTCGACTAACAACCCAGGTACCTATTTGCTGCTAGGTGAACATGACAATAGGTGTAAGGAAACACGTCGAAATGTTTCTACCCGCCGGGAATCGAACCCGGGCCCTCCGATAGTAATTATGGACAAGGTAGATTATAGTGGAAAAATGAACATGTTATTAGGAGACAGGGGACTTACGTGCCTCTTAAGTTTCGTTCCAATATATAGGTCTGAATGTCCTAGTAGAACCTGTAGAAGAAATCGAACTTTGATCCATGAGGAATGTAGTTCCAGTTCCTGGGATCAAGGGCCCTTCAGCGGAATCGAGGCACTCAAATGGATTACTATTATAATCATAGCCAAGGTCTAAACCCGCAAGTTGTCTCTGTAGTTAAATGGAGCATTATGCTACATGATATCAGTGCATCGAGTCTAGACTTGTGGCATGACTGCTGACCTTTGTTCAAGATGTTTTGCATGAAGGTTGTGTAGTGACCCTGTGTAGTGACCCTGTGTAGTGACCCTGTGTAGTGACCCTGTGTAGTGACCCTGTGTAGTGACCCTGGTGTAGTGACCCTGTGTAGTGACGCCCGTCACTGACCTCAATATCACACAAAACGTCTAGAGGACAAGACCTCACCTCCATACAAACACCAAAAAGCATCAAAATATTGAAAGTAGTGGCTGGATCTTGTAACATTACCGGTGTCTATCCTGACACTATCTTCTTTTCATCTGCCAATAAATTCCTTCCACAAGTTGACAATCCATTTCTCAAACAGGTTTACAATCTTCAAGGGAGGGAGGCTGCCGTGTTGCCTGCGGGGGGAGGCTGCCGTGTTGCCTGCGGGGGGAGGCTGCCGTGTTGCCTGCGGGGGGAGGCTGCCGTGTTGCCTGCGGGGGGAGGCTGCCGTGTTGCCTGCGTGGGGAGGCTGCCGTGTTGCCTGCGGGGGGAGGCTGCCGTGTTGCCTGCGGGGGGAGGCTGCCGTGTTGCCTGTGGGGGAGAGGCTGCCGTGTTGCCTGCGGGGAGGCTGCCGTGTTGCCTGCGAGGGAGAGGCTGCCGTGTTACCTGCGGAGGGAGGCTGCCGTGTTGCCTGCGGGGAGAGGCTGCCGTGTTGCCTGCGGAGGGAGGCTGCCGTGTTGCCTTCGGGGAGAGGCTGCCGTGTTGCCTGCGGGGAGGCTGCCGTGTTGCCTGCGGGGAGGCTGCTGTGTTGCCTGCGGGGAGGCTGCCGTGTTGCCTGCGGGGAGGCTGCCGTGTTGCCTGCGGGGAGGCTGCCGTGTTGCCTGCGGAGGAAGGCTGCCGTGTTGCCTGTGGGGAGAGGCTGCCGTGTTGCCTGCGGGGAGGATGCCGTGTTGCCTGCGGGGGAGGCTGCCGTGTTGCCTGCGGGGAGGCTGCCGTGTTGCCTGTGGGGAGAGGCTGCCGTGTTGCCTGCGGGGAGGCTGCCGTGTTGCCTGCGGGGAGGCTGCCGTGTTGCCTGCGGGGAGGCTGCCGTGTTGCCTGCGGGGAGGATGCCGTGTTGCCTGCGGGGAGGCTGCGTGTTGCCTGCGGGGAGGCTGCCGTGTTGCCTGCGGGAGAGGCTGCCGTGTTGCCTGTGGGGAGAGGCTGCCGTGTTGCCTGCGGGGAGGCTGCCGTGTTGCCTGCGGGGAGGCTGCCGTGTTGCCTGCGGGGAGGCTGCTGTGTTGCCTGCGGGGAGGCTGCCGTGTTGCCTGCGGGGGAGGCTGCCGTGTTGCCTGTGGGGGAGGCTGCCGTGTTGCCTGCGGGGAGGCTGCCGTGTTGCCTGCGGGGAGGCTGCCGTGTTGCCTGCGGGGAGGCTGCGTGTTGCCTGCGGGGAGGCTGCCGTGTTGCCTGGGGGAGGCTGCCGTGTTGCCTGTGGGGAGAGGCTGCCGTGTTGCCTGCGGGGAGGCTGCCGTGTTGCCTGCGGGGAGGCTGCAGTGTTGCCTGCGGGGAGGCTGCCGTGTTGCCTGCGGGGAGAGGCTGCCGTGTTGCCTGCGGGGAGAGGCTGCTGTGTTGCCTGCGGGGAGAGGCTGCCGTGTTGCCTGCGGGGAAGCTGCCGTGTTGCCTGCGGGGAGGCTGCCGTGTTGCCTGCGGGGAGGCTGCCTGTTGCCTGCGGGGCTGCCGTGTTGCCTGCGGGAGGGGCTCTGAAACTGAGGTATAGAAGGCATCTTCATCTCTCTCACATAATAATAATAATAATAATAATAATAATAATAATAATAATAATAATAATAATAATAATAATAATAATAATAATAATAATAATAATAATAATAATATCTTTATTTACTTGAAGTACATGTACATGGTATACAGGCCTAGCTGACATCAATGACATACTACTATATAGAAAGCCCCTTGTTATGCTGAGTACGCTAAGAGACAAACACAATAAGTGTCAGGGGCCCAAGACTGTTCAGCTGCCCCCCAGCATACATAAGGGGGATTAACAATAGACCTCTGGCTGTCTTCAAGAAGGCTTTGGACAGGCACTTAAAGTCAGTACCTGACCAGCCGGGCTGTAGTTCGTTTGTTGGTTTGCGTGCGGTCAGCAGTAACAGCATGGTTGATCAGGTTCTGATCCACCTCGAGGCATGGTCATGGACGTGGCCGCAGGAGCGTTGACCCCCGTAACCCCCTCCAGATATACTCTAAGTAGACCTCCCATTCTCAAGCCGGCCTGTGACCTTTCGGGCTTCGGGCTTTCCCCCAGGAACTGACAAATTAGTTTCATATGAATTTCTTCTACGTACTGTTCTCACATTCTTTTTTATTCCACATTTTGAGTTTTAAGTTTGGCCATAAACACTCGAGTGTAAGTGTTACTAAATTACAATATAACTCTTACATGTAACTGTTGGTGGCAGCATCTTTCACTCTGGCTGAAATGCAAAGAAGTGAATATCTTATAATAATAATAATAATAATAATAATAATAATAATTATTATTATTATTATTATTATTGTTATTGTTATTACTGAGTTGTAAGGGGATGGAATCATTGACTGAAATCTCATTGATTTACCAAATTAACAGATATTATTATCTACGAGTACCGGTAGTAACAGAAGTAATAATACATGTAGTAGTAACTACTATTAGTAGTAATACTATTAGTAGTAATAGTAATAGTGTTGATAAGTTTAAATAAGGCTGGGTGGCTAGCTGGTGTTGGTTGCTGGCCACCAGATATTAAGTTTCTTTGGGTACAAGTATACATAAATACAGTTACACAGTATGTTACATAGTAACATATGTGTAAATTACCCACCAGGATTACCCAAAAATGTCAAAGTGACTTCCATTGTGATCCTTGAGGTGGTCCACTGATGGCTGGTCATATTCAACCCTGAGTGGTGTGAGGTGATAATAGTAATAGTGGCAGTAACAGTACTAGTAGTAGTAGTAGTGTTAACAAGATTAAATAAGGCGGGTTGGCTGTGTGGCTGGCCGGCTAGCTAGCTGGCTGGCTCGCTGGCTGGTATAGGTTGCAATACTGGCTAGCACCAGGGGTAGTAATACCTTTCTTCATCACTGAAGTGATGTAAAGTAACAGTAGTAGCAGTAACAGTACTATTAATAGTAGTAGTAAGTTTAAATAAGGCGGGTTGGCTGTATGGCTGGCTGGCTAGCTAGCTGGCTGGCTGGTATAGGTTGCAATACCAGGTTTAGTGCTAACTTTCTTCATCACTGAAGTGATGTAAAGTAACAGTAGTAGCAGTAACAGTACTATTAATAGTAGTAGTAAGTTTAAATAAGGCGGGTTGGCTGTGTGGCTGGCTGGTATAGGTTTCAATACTGGCCAGCAGGTGGCCTACTGGCCTGGCTGGCCATCTTCAACACAGTAATGTGTTTACACCCCGTGGGTGAGGGACTCAGGGAGCCTCAGCTCTCTTATTACCTCTCTTGTGTGTCTTTCTCAATACAAGCGTGTGTTGTGTGGCTGAATAATGTGTTACCATGAGTGTGAGTGTCCGGGGAGGTGGGTAATACTCACCATCGTCCTATAATATGCCAGTAATGAGGTTAAATAGCGGTGCTCAACCTCAAACATGAGTGAATTTGTGTCGTCTGTGTGTAGGGGCTATCTAGCCCGTCCCTATTTCAGGGCATCTCTAATTTTCTCTGTCAAAATGGAGAGGTTAGAGGGAGATGGCATGCGTCAGGAGTGCCATAATCCAGGGGATATAAGGGGATACTAGAGGCCTGGGTATACCCTAGAGGTGCCGGTGATGCCCACTTGAAGTGTTGCTTCAGGATCAGTTTAAGAAGAACGTGGTGACAATGCAAGCCAAGAAACGTTATTTACTCTTGTTCAGTTGCTGTGCTTTCCTCTCCTTCGGATACTTCGGTTACCATCACTTTAAAGTTCATAGACACAGTAAATGGTACCAGCACCTCTCTAGTTACTCTGAAGACTCTGATGTAGTCCACGATGAGGATATATCTCCCAGCCCGAGGTTTAGGAATAGAAGAACTACTAGGGAAAATGATGAGGCGGCGTTCAAAACGTGTCGGATGGAAACGTGCTTTGATTTTACGCTCTGTGAGAAAGGTTTTAAAGTGTACGTGTATCCGGTCGATGACAACGCGCCGCCCAGCAACAATTATATGAAAGTGCTCAATGTGGTACAGGATTCTAATTACTACACATCAGACCCTAGTCAAGCTTGTATTTTTGTTCTGAGCCTTGACACGCTGGATCGGGACAACCTAAGTAAAGATTACATAAGAAATATGCCTCACAGGATTCAAAGATTGCCGTTGTGGAACAGTGGACAGAATCACATAATATTTAATCTCTATTCGGGCACCTTTCCCGACTATACGGAAGATTTAGGGTTTGACGTGGGCAAGGCTATATTAGCCAAAGCCAGCATATCTTACGAAAATTTCCGCCCTGGATTTGACATTTCACTTCCATTGTTTTACAAGTCGCATCCTGAACGGGGCGGCGATGACGGCTACTTGGAGTCCAACAAATTTCCAGGGACCAAGAAATACCTTTTGTCCTTTAAGGGTAAAAGGTACGTGTATGGTATCGGCAGCGAGACACGGAACAGCCTATACCACCTGCATAACGAGCGGGATATTGTTCTTCTGACGACGTGTAAGCACGGAGACAGCTGGAAGGAGTATAAGGATGAGCGGTGTGACCATGACAATGCAGAGTATGATAGGTGAGTGTTGTGCAACTGTATTGTTTCATAGTCTTAAGCTAGGCTTGCCCGATATACGTACTCTGCATAACGGCTTCGTGCATGCACAACTAAAATGTCACCCATCTCTGTACAAATATTGTATCATGCTGAAATAAAATATTATTATTATTACTATTATCTCGTCTTCATGACATATTCAGATTCTGTTATCTGTAAGTGATTCCCAACGATCCTGTCTCATACCAGACATCTTTCTATATTGGAAACGAATTACATATTTCAGGATTAAGAACTATTAAGAAGCACATATGAAAGTAAAGGTAATATTTACTATGTATATAATACATAAAAGTTTCATTCCTCCTGATGATTACACGAGTCAGTCAAAATTTTGTAGGAATGTATAAACAGTGGTCCCTCGGTTTTCGTGCATCTCCAAACTCGAACATTTATGTAAGTGTATTTTCGTAAGTGCTGTTGCAAGTGTATTTTTGGGGGTCTGAAATAGACTAACCTACGTGACATTATTTCTTAAGGAAGTAAATTCGTTTGGTAATGGCACTTGAGCAGCATTCTGGAACGAATTTTTGGCGAAAACTGAGGGACCACTATATGTTACCGTGTATTTTTATTTACAGTACGCAATCTTATAAAAAATATTGTGCTGTATATAGTGCAGCTTTTTGCAAATGTATTTCAAAAGTTCATCCATAATTGAGTAGCATGCTCAGTACATACTATGAAGGTTTTTTCATGTGCTGTTCAATTTTGAATGCACATTTTCAATTGCATTTACAAAAAAATTGCACACTATAGAGGAGCTTTATATGAGTGCTTACTGTATTAGCATTAAACCTAAATGTATATGAGATACATTATTAAATAGTGTTAGGGTTAAAATATTGTACAAAATAGTGTCAGGGTTTAAATATTGTATTAAATAGTGTCAGAGTTAAAATATTGTTCCTAGATATAGAGAAATTCTGTGGGGAAACTGTTACAAAGCTTTGTGTGGTATTTATTTTGATAAGAAGTATAATTAAGTTCAGACAGTATACTTCTTAGATTACAGCATCAAGATAAGACACATCAGCATCTGATAATTTACTCTGCTACTGCAAGGGTAGTAATATTTACCTGACTTGCTGCCAATTATAAGAGTTTAGCAAATAAAACTGTGTTGTAAGTGTAAGTAAGTTTATTCAGGCACAGGTACACATAATACAGTTACATAAATTGTCATACATAGCAGCATATGTGTAGATTACCTAGGATTATTTAGAGTTTACCCTCGATTAACACTGTACTTAGTGCTGGGAATGGTGTGTGTATAAAAAAATTGTGATAATTGAATTGAAGAACATATGGGAAAAATAGGGTTATGTTCCTGAAATTCTCAAAAATGCCGTTTTTTTTTTTTTTTTTTTTTTTTTTTAAGTTTTGTAATTCGTTAACAATAATAGTGTTCCATTTCTTAAATTATAATTATTGCTTATTAATCTGGAAATGCACGGAGAGAGAGTTGATGTGACCCTGTTTAATACCTGTACAAACATGTGACATGCAGTACCACGACTGGCACATGTTATTGGCAGCATCATTAAAATATCCTATATTACTAATCATAAAACAAGTCTTTTACTAAAAAAATATCCCTGGATTAATACCTCCAATCTTATGAAGAGAAGTCATACCAAAAAATATGAAAAATGGTCAAAATAAAAGCATCTTAGGTTAGTAAGTTTATTCAGATACAGGTACACAAATACAGTTACATAAATTTTCATACATAGCAGCATATGTGTAAATTACCGAGGATAACCCAAGAAAGTCAGACTGATTTATTGGGGTCCTTGTAATACCTTATTATTTAAACATTAAAAGGAGATATATACTAGGAATAAGGTTAACTGAGTTATTTACATTTACATCAGAGAGGATAGATCACAGTAATAGGTACATGTATGTTAGTTATAGTACCAGAAATCACTCTTCTCACGGCTGTGAAAGTGACTACCAGAATGCCCTTGTGATTATAAACTGTTCAATTCATATTAACAGTTTTATATAAATACATTTAAAACTATCAGTATCCTCTTTTAAGCCCTGATAATCTAAAGGATATGAAAATACTGCATGTATTGTGTAAAGCTTACCTGGAGAGTATACCTGGAGAGGGTTCCAGGGGTCAACGCCCCCACAGCTCGGTCTGGGACCAGGCTTGACAGGAAAATAAGCCTTATTTGATATACGTATTCAAATAAGATGGCTTTCATTTATAAAATTTGTATTTCTGAATCAAGATTAGTGTCTCAATAGTACAGCTATAAAAGGCTCAAATAAATTACCTAATCATGTTAAGGCCAGTAATAGGGTTTATCAGTTGAAATGTATTGCATAATAAATCACTTTCATTTGAATGTACAAGAGCATGTGTTCTCATTGTTGTATCCAGACTGTAACCAAACAAATTTTAAACCCACCTACAGTAGCTGCCATGTAGGATTTTGAAAGAAAGATTTGAATTTGAATTTTGACTTAAATAAAATTTTAATACACCAGGCAAACCTGCCCAGGTCCGGCCTGTGGGACTAGGAAAACTCTCGAAATCCATCAAAGGTATATCAAAAGTACAGTTATGTAATGCCTAACTAACAACTGCAAAAAAGAGAGGAAAATTATTTATTTTTGCATTTCTAGTAATATAATGCTGTAGTAGTCAATGTTATTACCTCTGAGTTTTGCAGGAAAGAGCTCTTGGTCCTATTTCTTAATGTTCGTCCAACTGATATTAAATTCTGGGGATTATCTTCCCCATGGTCTGATCTCAGACCAGGCCTCCAGAGTAGAAAGGAAATACAGTATTACAGGATTAAGAACTAGTATTAAGTTGCATACAGGAAAGTAAAGGTATGTGTATACTTTACATAAGTAGAAGCTTGAAAAATTTACCTGTCACCTTGTGTGTTCATGAGACAGAAAAGAACAGCAATCCTGCCAGAATACAAAAAAAAATTGAATGACAATTTTAACACCTACACTATATGCAAAGGTGAACTTTTTATATTTGTTACTTGTCTTGGACTCTACTATTTTTATTCTGAAAGTTGTTTTGTGATGTGTATTATTTTTATTGCAGTAGTAATTCTTTTTATATTATCAGATTTTATGATTTGCTAATTAAAATGTCTTAGAGGCTAAGCATTATGTATGGTCAAGGTCTTGTAACACCTGCTGCTCCCTTTCAATTGCCAATAAAGAAGTACTACAGTGGAATCTCGGCACTCGAACTTAATTCGTTCCAGAAGGCTGTTCGAGTGCTGATCTGTCAGTGTACCGAACAAATTTTTCCCAACCAATTTTCTTTTTGGTTGGCTGTTATCACTAACCATCTTAGGCCTCATGGTGACTTATTTAAACAAATAATATAAAAAAAAACACCAAAAAATGCGAAGAAACATGAAATAGTTTACAGCGAAGTTCTGGCAGGTTGTGTTTGTTTGGTTGAGTGCCGAGCAAACGGTCAACTACCGAGCAATTTGTTTACCGAACAAAGCGTTCAAATACTGAATTGTTCGTGTATGGAGCTGTTCGAGTAACGAGGTTCCACCTCCTTGAGGGAGGAGGGCCTAAGGACCTTAATGATAAGTCATACTGCTTGGTTAGGTCATCTTGGGTTATTAACCTGGCATTAATATCCTGAATAAGGTAGTCTTCATCTGTGATAGCAGTATGATATTTACCAGACCAGTGTACCAGCTGAACCCCCTGCAGGGCCTCCAAGAGAAATTTTGCAAGCTGGAACAAGACTGCTTTGGGGCCCCTGGGGGCAGGCAGAGGCTTCTCTCAAAATTGAGAATTTGAAGTCCCAGTAGAAGTCCTCAGTGAGATGATCAGAAGCTCCAGCTGCAGGTCATCAAATGACTAAGACCAGTGTTAGGAAACAGTTATCCTGTTTCCCGACGAAACTTAATTAACCTGACCTTTAATGTTGTTTGAACCTCTGACAAATGCAGGCAAATAATGTGTTTTTATTTGTAATATATAGCTGTTTTTGCAAAGTCTATGTTTGTCACTGGTATTTACTATTTCTTACCATACGTATATAATTTGGTTACAGTAATACGTATAGTATTATGCTTTTTATTACTTGTTAGGTTATTTGTTGGTGATTCTGTTATCTTCCTCATACCCAGTCTTAGACCAATCCTAGATTGGCTTGGTTGTCAATGCTCTTACCTCACACTGTCTGTGGTTCGATCCCCAACATGGGTGGAAATGCTGAGCGTGTTTCCTTACACCTGCTTTCCCTGTTCACTTAGTAGTAAGTAGGTACCCGAGTGTTAGTCGCCTGGTGTGGGTTGCATCCTGAGGGACAAGATTGAAGGACCACAATGGAAATAAGACAGTCCTCTATTATGCACTGACTTTCTTGGGTTATCCTGGGTTGCTAACCCTCTGGGTTAAAAATACAAACAAATTTCATCTTAAGAATTTATAAGAAGCACACAGGAAAGTAGACGTATGTACTGAATGTAACTAGAGTTTTTTATGATTTACCTGTCATCTTACATGTCCACGAGATACAAAAAAAAAAAACATCAGCAATCCTGCCAGAGCGTAAAAAAAAAAATTAGCAGGTTTCCATTTCACACTTATTTGACAGGGCAGTAGTACCTCCCTGGATGGCTGCTGTCTACTAACATACCAGTATCTGTTCTTGGATATTTAAGGCAGATGTTTTAAATTTTTATTATCCTTAAAATCATTTGGCAGTAAGATCATAATGGAAGTAATTCCTTTGGATTTGTTGGGTTATTCTAGTTTAATTAACTCATCATCACGTATTATCATTGTATGTTTATATTAATTAGCAGTGTAAAGTGAAAGACTGTAAACTGTGTCCAGTATGTATAGTACTGTATATACAACATGTTTATGATTTTACTCTGAATATAAAATAAATATTAACATACTATGTAGAATGCCCCTTGTTATGCAGAGCATTTTGGGCAAATTAGGTTAATTGCAGGAGATGCAACAATCCCCAATGAAAAGCAGGGGCACCATGAGTACACTGAGACAAAGCACAATAAGTGTCAGGGGCCAAAGACTGTTCAGCTGCCTCCCAGCATACATAAGGGGAATTACCAATAGACCCCTGGCTGCCTGCGAGAAGGTGCTGGACAGGCACCTAAAGTCAGTATTTGACCAGCCGGGCTGTGGTTTGTACTTCAGTTTGCATATGGCCAGCAGTAGCAGGTTGGTTGATCAGACCCTGATCCACCATGAGGCCTGGTCTCAGACTGGGCTGCGGGGGCATTGACTCACACCAGTCGGCTACCACCCAGGTACCTATTTACTGCTAGGTGAACAGGGACAACAGATGTCTTTAAAACAAAAAGGCACAATACCGTGACTGGAACAATGCACAAATATCTCTCACATGAGAGAGAGAGAGAGAGAGAGAGAGAGAGAGAGAGAGAAGAGAAAAGAGAGAAAAGAGAAAGAGAGAGAAAAGAGAGAGAGAAAGAAAAGAGAGAGAGAAAGAAAAAAGAGAAAGAGAGAGAGAGAAAAAAGAGAAAGAGAGAGAAAAAAAAAAGAGAAAAAAAGAGAAAAAAGAGAAAAAAAGAGGGAGAGAGAAAAAAAAAGAGAGAGAGAGAAAAAAAAAAGAGAAAGAGAGAGAAAAAGAGAGAGAGAGAGAGAGAGAGAAATAAAAGAGAAAGAGAGAGAGAGAGAGAAAGAGAGAGAGATAGGGAGGGAGGGGACAAGGACGGGACGACGACGACGACTTTGTAAATGGTCCAAGTCAGCTGCTATCTCCTACGTACAGGTGTCTTAAGGAAACATGTCCTAATGTTTCCACCTGTACCGGGGATCGAACCATAGACCTCAATGTTACCAGTGTTAAAAAGTGCTGTTAAACAAATGTGTATTAATCCTTTAACTTAGTTGCTAAATATATAAAGTATGTACATTCCATTGTAATAAACAGACTAAGAAGGCTCAAAATTTATATTCTAATAAAAGCTTTGCATTTCTGGGTTAGCTTTCAGACTGCCGCCTTAATGCATTAGGCCTTAAATGCCAATGCAAATACAGCCTCTCCTCACTTAATGATGGAGTTCCGTTCCTGAGACCACGTCATTAAACGAATTTGTCGCTAAGTGAAAAGCATACTATAATGGTAGTAAGTTTGTGTCGTCCATCTTTTATATTGTTTTAGTGTCACCTTTGCACCATTTGCGTATAACATTTCTGGTATATTTTTAAATGTTTTTACAGTAGTGTACTGTACATATATTGAAATAAACAGAATAGGGGAAATTAGCTCTAATATACATTATTTAGGTATGAATACTGGTCAGAGAGCCCATTGTAAGTCCGAAGCGTCAGTACGTCGCTAAGTGAGGAGAGGCTGTAAAAGCCTAAAACATGTTTACACTATTATTTATTAAGTGCACAATAGCACTAGGCCTATAAAAAGCTATGCAAAAGTAAAAAAATAAATAAAAATTTAAATTGTGGAAAACCATCTTAAGAGCAAGACAAGTGCCGAAAATAATAAACATGAATATAATTGAAAAGCGCTGTAAAGTGAGCGTTGTGTTAACAGGTATGCCTGTACTTTATTAAAATAGTGGAGCACTGAATATTTAAAATCTGTACTACAGTTAATTAAAAACTTGTTTTAGTTTGGAGATGGTCTGATACTCTGACAATGACTGGTCACATGCTCTGACCATCAGCCCCTTACATCAGCCCAACGTTGGTTGGTTTATGTTTATGGAAGGCAAGATATGCAGATGTGCTTTTCTTCTTTTTGTCATGCAAGAGAAACAAACCAGTGTACCCGGCACACCAAGTTTTGTTAGGTAAAAGGACACCAGTGCAACTAATGCGATGTTTTTGTGGCAATGTTTCTCTCTCCAGGAGCTTTGTCAAGACAGTACAAACAAGACATGGACACACATATATAGATATTAGAGTGAGATGCAAGACATAATATAATCGTAGTAGTAATACTAGCAGTAGCAGCAACTGTGATGGCAGGGTTTATTATTTTGAGATGCACCTGGTTTTGTCGACACCCCATACCACTCAAACTTTGAGCTTCTCAAATTCTATTTTTTCACTGATTTTTGGTGAATTTATTTTGGATATGATTCATCATTGTCTTTTTTTCAGGGTAGATAACACCTGTAGTTCCTTCTGGTTAGAGTAATGAAGATGTGAGAGGCAAGCTACAGATGACAATGGCAGTGCCGAGTATCCCCAAGCGAAGAATAAAACTTATTACGTACAGTGGACCCTCGGTTAACGAAATTAATCCGGTCCAGGAGCTATTACTTAATCTGAATCTTTCGTTATCTGAAACCTTATTTCCCATAAGAAATAATGTAAATACAATTAATTCATTCCACAAAAAAATAATCACTCAAAAAAAAAAAACAATAACATTTACTTACCTTTATTGAAGAGTTGCAAGCATCTGGAAGGTAGAGTTGCTGACAGGGGCAGGGTGTTAATGGTTGGAAGGAAATCCCTCCAAAAGGACTTCAGGTAACAAGTCCCTCTCTGGGGTTACTTCCTTCTTTTCTTTTAATGCATGAATGCTACACTCCCTGCATGCCTGCTACACTCCCTGCATGCCTGCTACACTCCCTGCATGCCTGCTACACTCCCTGCATGCCTGCTACACTCCCTGCATGCCTGCTACACTCCCTGCATGCCTGCTACACTCCCTGCATGCCTGCTACACTCCCTGCATGCCTGCTACACTCCCTGCAGGCCTGCTACACTCCCTGCAGGCCTGCTACACTCCCTGCATGCCTGCTACACTCCCTGCATGCCTGCTACACTCCCTGCATGAATGCTACACTCCCTGCATGAATGCTACACTCCCTGCATGAATGCTACACTCCCTGCATGAATGCTACACTCCCTGCATGAATGCTACACTCCCTGCATGAATGCTACACTCCCTGCATGAATGCTACACTCCCTGCATGAATGCTACACTCTCTGCATGAATGCTACACTCCCTGCATGAATGCTACACTCCCTCCATGAATGCTACACTCCATCCATGAATGCTACACTCCCTGCATGAATGCTACACTCTCTGCATGAATGCTACACTCCCTGCATGAATGCTACACTCCCTGCATGAATGCTACACTCCCTGCATGAATGCTACACTCTCTGCATGAATGCTACACTCTCTGCATGAATGCTACACTCCCTGCATGAATGCTACACTCCCTGCATGAATGCTACACTCCCTCCATGAATGCTACACTCCCTCCATGAATGCTACCACTGGGGTGCCACTAGGAAGCTTCTTTGGACCCATGGTGACTTATTTCACAGTGACAATCACTAAACCACCAAAAAAGACACCAAATATATTGTGAATCTTTGAAAGAGCGCGCTAGGTAATGTTCTCTCAATGGTAAACAACGCTTCACTGGTGTCCTGCGCTTGCGCGGAGCAGGCGGACACGTCTAATACCTTTCGGTAACCGAGGAATTTTTCGCTAACCGATTCCGAAAAAAGCTTACGTTTTCCGAAACTTTCGTTAACGGGACCTTTCGTTAACCGAGGGTCCACTGTATATAGGAGCTCCTTGACTTACGTTGGGATTATGTTCCGCTGAACCTGTCATTAGTTGAAAATATCATAAGTCAAACATGAATAGTATATGATATGATAAGTAAATAAGTAAATAAATAACTACTGTCACTGAATAAGTAAATACTAAAATAATTACTGTAACTAAATACCGGTACGTATTTATTAAAAGTAAATAAATGAATAAAAGTCAATAAATGTACAGCACTGGACAGTAAAAAAAAAAAGTTTTACAGTACATTGCACCATTGTAAGTCAAAATATTGTAAGTCGAACCATTGTAAAGCGAGGAGCATCTGTATTATGATTTATGAAAAAATAGAAAATCATTCTAGAAATTGGAAAATGAAGCAAATGTAATTCTTGTTGTAAAGTATGGTACATACATTGTACATAGAAAAATATACGTACGTATATAGTTATTTCTCATCACTCATCCTTGACAATATCTCCAGTCAAGAGGCCTCTGCAATGCTGCCCTCTCACTTGGTATGTTGGCATTTCTGTGCTCTGCAGTGCCTTACTTTAACATTTTAGAAGGCCTGGCTAACTAATGGTTACATTGAAGGAACACTCGCATTGTACAGCTTTCATATTCTATGTGATCCTTACATTGTAGGCTTACCTGCAGTGTGCTGTTACTCTATTGAATATGTCAGTTACATAGTGGGAACACTTGAACTGTGTGGCTTCCATATTCTATATAATGACAGTTACACTGTAGTAACAAAAGCCAGCTATGCTTCCCAGTCATGTTCACTCACGTAGAATACATTTCATAGCTGAGGTATATAATTAAATTTGTCATCCTGAGGAGGGGACTTCAGTATGACAATGAGGATACCATCAACCATTCCATTAAGGGTTCAACAGCTATAGCAGCTTCAAAGGTTTGATTTCAATAGCACTGGAGTTACTATAGCCTGCTAATTACCATCTGTGATTATGGTGTAGCCTGGACTCTGCTGCATGTGTTGGCAAGGGTAGGAAAAAAAACAGTCGTGCCTTTAATGGCTCCAGTCAATAAGTGTTGGTGCATAGTAGAGGCACTCAGTGAAAGTACTTTGTACCATATTGGTTTCACTTTGAGCTTTTAAATGTTGGCATGAATCTCCTGGGCCAGGTCCCAGACCAGGCCATATGACTCACGAAGTCGTAATAACACGATTGTAAATAAACCAGGGAATGGGTGGGGTTTGAACTCTTGACCATTGAGTGGTAAAACTCCAGATCAGTGGCTTACATACTGGCTCACCATGAGTTGAAACCCCATTCATTCCTTGGTTATTTTTTCAGGCCATATGGTTCATGACCTTATTGTTCTGGCTGTTGGTACTAGTAGCATATAGTCCAGCGTATGCACCACAGCCTGGCTGATCAGGAACTAACTTGAGAAACTTGTCAAGTTTCCTCTTGAAGACAGCTAGAAGTATGTTAATACTTTCTCATATGTATGAAGGGAGGTTCTTGAAAAATCTTGGTTCCTTTAAACATATTGAGTTACCTCTTATTTTACTTATTCTTTCTTTGCTTATCATTGGCTACTTTGTAAATTCTACTGAGTCTCTTGGTCATGTAAGGAGTAATATCAGTGTGCACCTTTGGAAGTAATTTGTGCAGTACTATTTTAAGGTATAGATTTTGATGCATCTTGCTTCACCTGTGTTGCAGGAAGTACAGTAGCTTCACCTGTGTTGCAGGGAGTATGGTAACTTCACCTGTGTTGCAGGAAGTACAGTAGCTTCACCTGTCTTGCAGGGAGTATGGTAACTTCACCTGTGTTGCAGGAAGTACAGTAGTTTCACCTGTGTTGCAGGGAGTATGTAACTTTACCTGTGTTGCAGGAAATACAGTAGCTTCAGTCTCAGGTATTTAATATGTTCTCAATAATTTTGGTGTTTAATTCTTGTTTTGAGTTAATACTTTTTCATTTCTCTACTCCCTTGAAGGAAGACTACATGATGTTGGTGAAGGATTTGATTCAAGGAAATGAGCTACCCTTCTTTTGATCAAATGTGATTACAGGAGGGCCCCACTTATTCAGCAGGTTAGGTTCTGGGCCCTGCTTATACAGCAGGTTAGGTTCTGGGCCCTGCTTATACAGCAGGTTAGGTTCTGGGCCCTGCTTATACAGCAGGTTAGGTTCTGGGCCCTGCTTATACAGCAGGTTAGGTTCTGGGCCCTGCTTATACAGCAGGTTAGGTTCTGGGCCCTGCTTATACAGCAGGTTAGGTTCTGGGCCCTGCTTATACAGCAGGTAAGGTTCTGGGCCCCACTTATACAGCAGGTTAGGTTCTGGGCCCCACTTATACAGCAGGTTAGGTTCTGAGCCCTGCTTATACAGCAGGTTAGGTTCTGGGCCCTGTTTACACAGCAGGTTAGGTTCTGGGCCCTGTTTACACAGCAGGTTAGGTTCTTGGCCCTGCTTACACAGCAGGTTAGGTTCTGGGCCCTGCTTACACAGCAGGTTAGGTTCTGGGCCCTGCTTATACAGCAGGTTAGGTTCCAGGCTATTGCTGTAAAAAGAAAATCTCTGTCAAGTGAAACAGACTTTTTTCACTTTCAAATGCATATAAAAGCCTGATAACATGTTTACACTATCATACATTAAATGAGCAATAGAGATAGGCCTAAAAAATGTATATACAGTACACACATTACTTTCCTTAAAATATCTTTGTGATATACAGTGGACCCTCGGTTTTCGTACTGCTCCCAACTCGAACAATTACATGTAAGTGTATTTTTGTAAGTGCTTTTGTAAGTGTATTTTTAGGGGTCTGAAACGACTAATCTAATTTACATTCGTCCTTATGGGAACAAATTCGTTCGGTAACAGCACTCGAACAGCATTCTGGAAAGAATTATTGACGAAAACCGAGGGTCCACTGTAATTGAAAACCACTGCATTAGTGAAATGCTGTAAAGCAGAGCCCATCTTTGCTTCTTAACTGTTAGTGTAGTTTGTGAAGCACTAAACACTTATGGGTCATACAGTCCTTGGAATAGGGAGGAAAAGGAGCTTGCTCCAAGGAAGGGATTGGTTCAATTCCTCTGATCAAGATTTCCTCACCAGCATCAAGGCACCTTCCTTGAGGGGTATGACCCCTACAGGTTTACTGCTCCCTGTGATAACATAATATTGTAAGGTAATTTGCTTTAAATATGTACAGTACAGTGGAACCTCGGTTTTCGTTTGCTCTGGGTTTTGCCGAATTCGGTTTTCAACGACTTTTTTCGTTGAAATTTTGTCCAAGTTTTCGTACATTCGCTCAGTTTTCATTGAGCTGACAGTGGTCCGCCATACCAAACGCGTCTGCCTGCCCGCGCCCACACAAAGCATCCCACGCATTCTGACTCAGTCTGGCTTTGTTTCTTGTTGAGTGAGCATTACTCTGCACTTTCATCAAAAACATTTTGTAATAATCCATTGTTTTTTGTGCTTGTTTATTGAATGCGACTGTTAAATAATCCGCCATGGGGCCAAAGAAAGTTCTGAGCGCCAGAACTTTGATAAAGAAGGCGAGAAACACGATAGAATTCAAGAAAGAACTCGTAGGAAAGTACGAAAATGGCGTACACGTGGCCGATCTCACCAGGATGTATGGGAAGTCCTCATCAACGATCAGTTCCTTCCTGGTGAAGAAAAAAGAAGACAAGGAAGCTGATGTGAAAGGGGTAAATGTGCTAACGAAACAGAGATCGCAAACAATCAAAGATGTTGAGAAGTTGTTGGTGTGGATCAACAAAAAAGTTAGTGGGAGATAGTGTTGTGGAGGTGATAATTTGCGAAAAGGCAAGGCAGTTTCATGCGGATCTCGCAAAGTAAATGCCTTTAACAAGTGCTGCTGTTAGTGAATTTAAGGCCAGCAAAGGCTGGTTTGACAAATTCAAGAAGTGAACTGGCATACACAGTGTCTTAAGACAGGGCGAGGCTGCAAGTTTAGACAAACGTGGGACTGAAGAATTTGTTGATGAATTCAAGGAGCATGTAGAGGCTGAAGGATTCCTCCCCCAACAAGTCTTCAGTTGTGACGAAACAGGTCTCTTTTGAAAGAAAATGCCAAAGAGGACCTACATCACGCAGGAGGAAAGCCTATGAAGGATAGGCTAACTCTTTTGTTCTGTGGTAACACTAGTGGGGATTTCAAAGTGAAGCCTTTACTGGTGTATCATTCTGAAAATCCTCGAGTGTTCATCAAGAGTAAATTGTGTGTGATGTGGAAGGCTAACAATAAGGCATAGGTCATGTGGCAAATTTTCATTGAGTGGGTCAATGAAGTGTTTGGCCCGAGTGTGAAGAAATACCTCCTGGAAAAGCAGTTGCCACTCAAGTGCCTCCTGCTCATTTTCCAGGCTTGGAAGACCAATTGTTGGAGGAGTTTATTTTCATCACAGTGAAGTTCTTGTCTCCTAATACCACTCCTCTCATCCAGCCCATGGACCAGCAGGTCATTTCAAACTTCAAAAAAATCTACTCCAAAGCAATGTTTCAAAGGTGCTTTGAAGTGATCTTGGACACTGAATTGACCCTAAGAGAGTTCTGGAGGAATCACTTCAATATCCTCAATTGCATAAGCCTTATAGATAAGGCTTGGCAGGGAGTGACTTCCAGGACGATGAACTTGCTTGGAGAAGTTTGTGGCCAGAACGTGTCCTCGAGAAGGATTTTGAAGGGTTTGAGGCTGACCCTGAGGACCCTATGCCTATTGTGGAATGTATTGTGTCTTTGGGGAAGTCCATGGGGTTGGATGTGAGTGGCCAGGATGTGGAAGAGTTGGTGGAGGACCACAGGGAAGAGCTAACCACTGAAGAGCTGCAACACCTTCAACTGCAACAGCAACAGACCACAGCTGAGGAAATTTCTACAGAGGAGGAGGAAGAGAGAGGGGAGAATGTGCCTTCTTCAGTGATTAAGGACATGTGTACAAAGTGGAATGAGTTGCAAAGTTTTGTGGAGAAATATCACCCTAACAAAGCTGTTGCAAGCCATATCTGCAACATGTTCAATGACAATGCCTTGTCCCATTTTAGGCAAATCTTAGAGACGCCAGAAACAGACCTCTGGACAGATTTTTTGTGTGACAGGGGTCCAGTGCCAGTAAAAGACAAAGAAGGGAAGTAACCTCGGATAGGGCCTTTATACCTGAAGTCCTTATGGAGGGGGATTTCCCTTCCAACCAATAACCTCTCCTCCTCCTCCTCACCGTCTTCCATACACCAACAAGAGTCTTCAATAAAGGTAAAAGTGATGTTAAATGTTCATTTATCCAGTTCATTAGTCATTTATATTTATTTCTCATTGGTTGCCACAGTAGGGTGTCACATTGATTGCATTTGTGTCCTTTTACTTAATATATAACCTACCTGAGTATGGATGAAGGACACAAGTGTATTCACTTAGGACATCTTTATTGGATATGTTTCAGTCCTTGGTCACTCCAAATGATATAAGAGAATGAGAGAACATATTATACAGTATAATATGTACCTGGTGAAGATCAAATCATCTAGTAAGTAAATTTAATTAGGTACAGGTATACATAAGTACAATTACCATACACAGTTTTGCATGTGTAAATTACCTAGGATAACCCAAGAATGTCAGACAAAGTGACATAAAATGTAAAGTGTGTGGACAGAGACAGGGCCATACAGTTAATGGAACACTGTATCTTGGAGTGTCCAAACATTCAACCTTTTAGAGACTCCTCCATGCTAACCCTTCAGGATATGGAAAAACACTGCCTCCCAGCATACATCAGGGGGATTACCAACAAACCCCTGGCTGTTTTCAAGCAGGCACTGGACAGGCACCTAAAGTCGGTACCTGACCAGCCAGGCTGTGGTTCGTACGTTGGACTGTGTGCGGCCAGCAGTAACAGCCTGGTTGATCAGGCTCTGATCCAACATGAGGCCTGGTCACAGACCGGGCCGCAGGGGCGTTGACCCCTGGAACTCTCTCCAGGTATACTCCAGGTATTTTCTGTATGTAAAACTACAGTAGTTATTCTCTATAAAATGTAATTTTTTGTTAATACTTTTAGGTGTCTGGAACGGATTAATTGGATTTACAGTGGACCCCCGAGTTACGAGCACCTCGGAAATCGTACAATTATGTAAGTGTAATATTGTAAGTACTTTTGTAAGTGTATTTTTGGGGGTCTGAAATGGACTAACCTACTTGATATTATTCCTTAAGGGAGAAAATTTGTTTGGTAATGGCACTTGAGCAGCCTTCTGGAATGAATTATGCTCATACCTCGGGGGTCCTCTGTACATTATTTCTTCAGTTTTCGTACAATTCGGTTTTCGTCAGACTTTCTGGAACGAATTAATCATGAAAACCGAGGTTCCACTGTATTGTTGTCTTTCACATGTTATTAGTAATTGAACTATCTATTGATAATTGTGACCCGAGGCAACTATCTATTGATGTAATTGATGATTGAGTCCCAAAGCATCTACATATATTGATGTAATTGATGAATTGTGGCCCAAAGCAACTACATATACAGTGGACCCCCGAGTTTCGTAAACCCCGGAAATCGTACATTTATGTAAGTATAATATTGTAAGTGCTTGTGGAAAAGTATTTTTGGGGGTCTGAAATAGACTAACCTACGTGACATTTTTCCTTAAGGGAGTAAATTCGTTCGGTAATGGCACTTGAGCAGACTTCAGGAGTGAAGTTTTTACGAAACTCGGGGGTCCACTGTATTGATGTAATTGATGAATTGTGACCCAAAGCAACTATCTATTCATGTAATTGATGATTGAGACTCAAACCAACTGTATATTGATGTAATTGATGATTGTGACCCGAGGCAACTATCTATTGCTGTAATTGATGATTGTGGACCCTTGATTTTCATGATCCCCAACTTGCATGTGAAATCAGTTATTTTCCATAAAATGTATTTTTTGTTAATATTTTTGGATGTCTGGAATGTATTAATTGGATTTACATTATTTCTTATGGGAAATATTATCAAAAAATACATTTTATAGAGAATAACTGGTTTTACATGCAAGTTGGGGATCATGAAAATCAAGGGTCCACTGTATATTGATGTAATTGATGATTGTGACCCGAAGCAACTATCTATTGATGTAATTGATGAATTGTGACCCGAGGCATCTATCTATTTATTGAATTGATGATTCAATGTGACCCGAGGCAACTGTCTATTGATGTAATTGATGATTGTGCCCTCAGGCAACTATCTATTGATGTAATTGATGATTGTGGCTTGAGGCAACTATCTATTGATGTAATTGTTGATGATTTAATGTGACCATATTTACATAATACAGTGGAACCTCAGCACACGAACAGCTCCCTACTCGAACAAAGCTCAGCACTCGTCTAAACAAACACAACCTGCCAGAACTTCGCTGTAAACTATTTTGTGTTTCTTCGCATTTTTTGGTGTTTTTTGTATTATTTGTATAAATAAGTCACCATGGTGCCTACAAAGATTAGTGATAACAGCCCACCAAAAAGAAAATTGGTTGGGAAGAATTTGTTCGATACTCAAATGGATTGGCACTCGAACAGCTTTCTGGAATGAATTAAGTTCGAGTACCGAGGTTCCACTGTAAATACGTATATATCTTATATCTTTTCTGGTGTGTATACTGAGACTAACAGTGCAAGTACACCTGGAGGTGTACCTTTGATAAATTTCCAGAGTCTTTTTACTCCCAGCCCTGGGCCAGGATTGTCTGGTCCTTGCCTGGCCCACCAGGCTGTTACTGCTAGCGGCCCTCTGGCCCACGTATCCATCACAGCCTGATTTATTTGGCGTTTGGTGGCGGTACTTGTCCAGTTTTCACTTTGTATATGTCAGTTGCAGTTTGAGTTTAAACACTGGAGGCACATATTTGGGATGAAATTATTCATGACTGGTGGTGAACAGGTAACATGCAGACTTAGTGACCCCTCGGGTAGTAGATAGACTTTAAACTCAACTAGCAAGCTACCAGCCATCAGCGTATGTTAAGAAAGCAGTTTTATTGTACAGTTTACAGGAACAACTTGTTTGCAAGTGAAGTCTTAGGTTTATAGCTCTGTTAGCAAACAAGGTCTTAGATTTACAGCCCTGTTGCCTTCAAGACCATCACTTTCTTGAAAGCAAATAGAGAATATGACACGTTGCAAAACAAGCCTTGTATGTCACTAATTTTTATGACATAATATAGTACATTGTATGGGAAAAATGACGTCAATAAAGGATTTCATATAACTACATCTCTCTCCTTACCATCGTCTTGGTATCTTATTCCATTAAGAAGAGGTAAAAAGGAAATGCAGTAGTGTATTTCTCTCAGCGTGTATACAATGAGAGTTTAATCCCTATTTTAGGGATTACAGTATTCTTGACTGTTCGTGAAAAGGTTGCATGCAGCCTTAATGACCCTCATGTAGTTGATAGGCTTTAAGTCGTATTAACCATAACAGATAACAGATCCAAAATTAACCTGGCTGTGATGGATATGTGGGCCATCAGGCCACTAGCAGCAACAGCCTGGTCCAAGACCACCAGCCACAACAGCTTGGTTGACCAGGCAAGCGCCAGGCCAGGGGTCCTACAGCTGTGGTCCAGGACCGGGCTGTGGGAGTAGGGAAACTCTGAAAACCCACCGAGGTTTACAGCTCCCTCAGTCATATACTCATCAATTTATTTATTTTTTTTGCAAGGGGTAGTCATAGCTCCTGGCCCTAACTTTTAAGTTTTGTCAATTAGCAATACTAGTTTCTGGCCTTTTGAATACAGGAGGGCCCCACTTATACAGCAGGTTAGGTTTCAGGCTACTGTTGTAAAGCAAAAAATGCTGTAAAGTGAAAGATAGACTTTTTTCACTTTCAAATTCATTTAACATGTTTACACTATCATATATTAAGTAAGCAAAAGAGCTAGGCCTTAAAAAATCATATACATACATTATACACATTACTTAGCTTATAGTGAGTGGTGACTATATTTATTGTAGGAAGTCTGAATAAATGAAGAATGGGTATACTGTAATTGAAAACCACTGTATTAGTGAAACACTGTAAAGTGAAGCACTGTAAAGCGGGGTCCTTCTGTACTTTCATTTCTAGTCTTAAATCTGTGTATGAAGTTTACCTCCACTGGCAATTCATTCTACCTTCCTCTTATTTTTTTTATTTTTTTGAACACATTCGCTATCTGCCACCAAGGCAGGTTGACCCAAAAAAGAAGAAACAGTTTCATCATCACTATCTTGCCAGAGGCATGCTGATACTACAGTTCAAAAACTCGACACATCTCCAACCCTCCTTCTGTCATATCTAGTCTTAAGTCTGTGTATGTATGGAGTTCTACTACTTCCAGTCCTTTGTACTACCATGAGACTACTAAAAAAGGTTCTTAGCATCTCCGTGACTCACTTAAGCTTCCAATTATACCTCCTTGTGTGTACTCCTTGCATATTAAGCGCTATCTTTTATGTTGTAATAATATACCTCCTTGGTTCTCTTTCCCACAGTCGTGACAATTAATAATCGAGTCAAGTACAGAAATACAAACTTTATTTCTTTTCTGCAGTATACAAATGTAGTTTACATGTAATATAATATTGTTAAACACAAAAGAAAGCCAGTAACATGTGGTGCATTTTAGTCTTCACGTAATAATGAATTCACACCTTCATCTAAGGGACTGATTACCTCATCTTCTACTGTCTCCAGTGTACATGCTTTGTATTGAATTAAAAATGCTACAGGTTAGTGAAATGTCTTTAAAATAAAGATACTCAGGTGTTGCTTAAGTCTCTCCTACTAAGACTGGTCAACTGGTCATGTTAAAACTACTACTGCCTCCATTGTTATATTTAACTGAAGAAGTTTGTTGAGGAGGCAAAAGTACTTCACAATAAAGATACCCAAGTGTCTCAGTCATCAACATGTTGGTACATATTGTAGAATATTGAATCTGCATTGCTTAATAGAAAGTCACATAAGGTGAATCCACATTACCCGAGGGAGAATTAAAGGAGGTGAGGTGAGGACCTGTGTGAGGAACTCCTTGAAGACACGAGTCTCTGGGTAATTCCTCTCATACTCTACATGAATGGATGAGATTGATGTCTCAAGAGAGAGAGTTCTCCTCATAGTCGAGTCTTTTTTTCGTGCCTGTTGCAAGGCTAGCTTTAACGACAGCTGTTTTTTTCTTCTTCACGGAGGGTCCCTTGATGCCATTACAGTTCTCTTCATCCTGGGAAGTGGAGCTGATATTCCATTTCTCGGATGAAGTTTGATTAGTCTTCCATTTCCCAGCTGCTACACGACTCCTCCAAATTCACCATTTCATGAATGTAATTAATAATAATATAGTGTAATAATTATAATTTGGCTACAAGTGTGACTGGGATAAATGTTTATGTTTTACTGTTAGGTTTTACTGTTAGGTTTTACTCTTAGGTTTTACTGTTAGGTTTTTCAAGTTCCTGCATGAAGACAGTTACGTGTCTACTGGCTTCTAATGCATCATAAAGTTAATATACTCATAAGAAAGCACCAAATCTGAATGGGTCATTGTCGTAGCTTTCCTCTTATGTTTTTTATGTACCTTTGATGGGTTCGAGAGTTTTCCTGTTCGCCCTTGACTTGTGCTTGATGAGATGACATTGATCTCTTGTGCTTTTATGCTTGTTGAGTTCCTCTCTTATTGAAGAATACAAGTCACATTAATGTGACTGTGGTATAATTCAAGAATACAAGTCACATTATTGTGACTGTGGTATAATTCAAGAATACAAGTCACATTATTGTGACTGTGGTATAATTCAAGAATACAAGTCACATTAATGTGACTGTGGTATAATTCAAGAATACAAGTCACATTAATGTGACTGTGGTATAATTCAAGAATACAAGACACATTAATGTGACTGTGGTATAATTCAAGAATACAAGTCACATTAATGTGACTGTGGTATAATTCAAGAATACAAGACACATTAATGTGACTGTGCTATAATTCAAGAATACAAGTCACATTAATGTGACTGTGGTATAATTCAAGAATACAATTCACATTAATGTGACTGTGGTATAATTCAAGAATACAAGACACATTAATGTGACTGTGGTATAATTCAAGAATACAAGACACATTAATGTGACTGTGCTATAATTCAAGAATACAAGTCACATTAATGTGACTGTGGTATAATTCAAGAATACAAGTCACATTATTGTGACTGTGGTATAATTCAAGAATACAAGTCACATTATTGTGACTGTGGTATAATTCAAGAATACAAGACACATTAATGTGACTGTGGTATAATTCAAGAATACAAGTCACATTAATGTGACTGTGCTATAATTCAAGAATACAAGACACATTAATGTGACTGTGCTATAATTCAAGAATACAAGTCACATTAATGTGACTGTGGTATAATTCAAGAATACAAGTCACATTAATGGGACTGTGCTATAATTCAAGAATACAAGTCACATTAATGTGACTGTGCTATAATTCAAGAATACAAGACACATTAATGTGACTGTGCTATAATTCAAGAATACAAGTCACATTAATGTGACTGTGGTATAATTCAAGAATACAAGTCACATTAATGTGACTGTGCTATAATTCAAGAATACAAGTCACATTAATGTGACTGTGCTATAATTCAACAACTTCCGTTCTTCTGAAAGTGAAGGTGACGTTGGATACGTCTGACCAAAACATCGTCTATAATTTCTGTTCGTAGATGTGATTTTCTCAGAGTGTACAACTTTAGCTGTCTGGGGAGGCAGCAGCAAAAGCAGACCAGGTCTGGGGAGGCAGCAGCAAAAGCAGACCAGGTCTGGGGAGGCAGCAGCAAAAGCAGACCAGGTCTGGGGAGGCAGCAGCAAAAGCAGACCAGGTCTGGGGAGGCAGCAGCAAAAGCAGACCAGGTCTGGGAGGCAGGCAGACCAGGTCTGGAGGCACAAAAGCAGACCAGGTCTGGGGAGGCAGCAGCAAAGCAGACCAGGTCTGGGGAGGCAGCAGCAAAAGCAGACCAGGTCTGGGGAGGCAGCAGCAAAGCAGACCAGGTCTGGGGAGGCAGCAGCAAAAGCAGACCAGGTCTGGGAGGCAGCAGCAAAAGCAGACCAGGTCTGGGGAGGCAGCAGCAAAAGCAGACCAGGTCTGGGGAGGCAGCAGCAAAAGCAGACCAGGTCTGGGGAGGCAGCAGCAAAAGCAGACCAGGTCTGGGGAGGCAGCAGCAAAAGCAGACCAGGTCTGGGGAGGCAGCAGCAAAAGCAGACCAGGTCTGGGGAGGCAGCAGCAAAAGCAGACCAGGTCTGGGGAGGCAGCAGCAAAAGCAGACCAGGTCTGGGGAGGCAGCAGCAAAAGCAGACCAGGTCTGGGGAGGCAGCAGCAAAAGCAGACCAGGTCTGGGGAGGCAGCAGCAAAAGCAGACCAGGTCTGGGGAGGCAGCAGCAAAAGCAGACCAGGTCTGGGGAGGCAGCAGCAAAAGCAGACCAGGTCTGGGGAGGCAGCAGCAAAAGCAGACCAGGTCTGGGGAGGCAGCAGCAAAGCAGACCAGGTCTGGGGAGGCAGCAGCAAAAGCAGACCAGGTCTGGGGAGGCAGCAGCAAAAGCAGACCAGGTCTGGGGAGGCAGCAGCAAAAGCAGACCAGGTCTGGGGAGGCAGCAGCAAAAGCAGACCAGGTCTGGGGAGGCAGCAGCAAAAGCAGACCAGGTCTGGGGAGGCAGCAGCAAAAGCAGACCAGGTCTGGGGAGGCAGCAGCAAAAGCAGACCAGGTCTGGGGAGGCAGCAGCAAAAGCAGACCAGGTCTGGGGAGGCAGCAGCAAAAGCAGACCAGGTCTGGGGAGGCAGCAGCAAAAGCAGACCAGGTCTGGGGGGGCAGCAGCAAAGCAGACCAGGTCTGGGGGGGCAGCAGCAAAAGCAGACCAGGTCTGGGGAGGCAGCAGCAAAAGCAGACCAGGTCTGGGGAGGCAGCAGCAAAGCAGACCAGGTCTGGGGAGGCAGCAGCAAAAGCAGACCAGGTCTGGGGAGGCAGCAGCAAAGCAGACCAGGTCTGGGGAGGCAGCAGCAAAGCAGACCAGGTCTAGGGAGGCAGCAGCAAAAGCAGACCAGGTCTGGGGAGGCAGCAGCAAAAGCAGACCAGGTCTGGGAGGCAGCAGCAAAAGCAGACCAGGTCTGGGGAGGAAGGGGAGGTTGTGTTGGCGTCAGTGTGACCGAGTTATGCAGTGTAATCTTGTGATGTAGGCGATCATTATCTGTCACTGCAGTGTTGTAGCTGTCACTGCTATTATTATTATTATTATTCTTGTAATCGACTTAAGCGCTAAACCCGCCAGAGTCACACAGCTCTGTGTTGTAGTTGCCTAGTCTGTCACTGCAGTGTTGTTGCTTGATGTGTCACTGCTGTGTTGTTGCTTGATGTGTCACTGCAGTGTTGTTGCTTGATGTGTCACTGCAGTGTTGTTGCTTGATGTGTCACTGCTGTGTTGTTGCTTGATGTGTCACTGCAGTGTTGTTGCTTGATGTGTCACTGCAGTGTTGTTGCTTGATGTGTCACTGCAGTGTTGTTGTTGATGTGTCACTGCGTGTTGTTGCTTGATGTGTCACTGCAGTGTTGTTGCTTGATGTGTCACTGCAGTGTTGTTGCTTGATGTGTCACTGCAGTGTTGTTGCTTGATGTGTCACTGCAGTGTTGTTGCTTGATGTGTCACTGCAGTGTTGTTGCTTGATGTGTCACTGCAGTGTTGTTGCTTGATGTGTCACTGCAGTGTTGTTATGTGTCCGCAGTTGTTGATGTGTCACTGCAGTGTTGTTGCTTGATGTGTCACTGCAGTGTTGTTGTTGATGTGTCACTGCAGTGTTGTTGATGTGTCACTGCAGTGTTGTTGCTTGATGTGTCAATGCAGTGTTGTTGATTGATGTGTCACTGCAGTGTTGTTGTTGATGTGTCACTGCAGTGTTGTTGCTTGATGTGTCACTGCAGTGTTGTTGATTGATGTGTCACTGCAGTGTTGTTGTTTGATGTGTCACTGCAGTGTTGTTGCTTGATGTGTCACTGCAGTGTTGTTGCTTGATGTGTCACTGCAGTGTTGTTGCTTGATGTGTCACTGCAGTGTTGTTGCTTGATGTGTCACTGCAGTGTTGTTGCTTGATGTGTCACTGCAGTTGTCATGTGTCACCAGTGTTGTTTGATGTGTCACTGCAGTGTTGTTGCTTGATGTGCACTGCAGTGTTGTTGCTTGATGTGTCACTGCAGTGTTGTTGTTGAGTGTCACTGCAGTGTTGTTGTGATGTGTCACGCAGTGTTGTTGCTTGATGTGCACTGCAGTGTTGTTTGATGTGTCACTGCAGTGTTGTTGCTTGATGTGTCACTGCAGTGTTGTTGGTTGATGTGTCACTGCAGTGTTGTTGCTTGATGTGTCACGCAGTGTTGTTGCTTGATGTGCACTGCAGTGTTGTTGTGAGGCACGCAGGTTGTGAGGCACCGCAGGTTGGGAGGGTCACCGCAGGTTGTGCTGAGCACGCAGGTTGGGAGGCACGCGACCAGGTCTGGGAGGAGTGAAAAGCACCAGGTCTGGGAGGCACGCAAGTCAGCTGCAGGTCTGAGGCAGCAGGTTGTGTTGTGTACTGCAGTTGTTGCTGATTACTGCAGTGTTGTTGTGATGTAGCGTCTTATGTCACTGCAGTGTTGTTGATGTCACTGCAGTTTTGTTGATTACTGCGTGTATGTTAATGTGTAACTGCAGGTTTTGCTTTGTGTTGCAGTGTGTGCTTGTCACTGCAGTGTTGTTGCTTGATTGTCACTGCAGTGTTGTTGCTGTGTCACTGCAGTGTTGTTGCTTGTGTGTCACTGCAGTGTTGTTGCTTGATGTGTCACTGCGTGTGTGCTTGATGTGTACTGCAGTGTTTGCTTGATGTGTCACTGCAGTGTTTTGATGTACTGCAGTGTTGCTTATGTCACTGCAGTGTTGTTGCTGTGACTGCAGTGTTGTTGCTTGATGTGTCACGCAGTGTTGTTGCTTGATGTGTCATGCAGTGTTGTTGCTTGATGTGTCACTGCAGTGTTGTTGCTTGATGTGTCACTGCAGTGTTGTTGCTTGATGTGTCACTGCAGTGTTGCTTGATGTCACTGCAGTGTTGCTTGATGTGTCACTGCAGTGTTGCTTGATGTGTCACTGCAGTGTTGTTGCTTGATGTGTCACTGCAGTGTTGTTGCTTGATGTGTCACTGCAGTGTTGTTTGATGTCACTGCAGTGTTGTTTGATGTGTCACTGCAGTGTTGTTGCTTGATGTGTCACTGCAGTGTTGTTGCTTGATGTGTCACTGCAGTGTTGTTGCTTGATGTGTCACTGCAGTGTTGTTGTTGATGTGTCACTGCAGTGTTGTTGCTTGATGTGTCACTGCAGTGTTGTTGCTTGATGTGTCACTGCAGTGTTGTTGCTTGATGTGTCACTGCAGTGTTGTTGCTTGATGTGTCACTGCAGTGCTGTTGCTTGATGTGTCACTGCAGTGTTGTTGCTTGATGTGTCACTGCAGTGTTGTTGCTTGATGTGTCACTGCAGTGTTGTTGCTTGATGTGTCACTGCAGTGTTGTTGCTTGATGTGTCACTGCAGTGTTGTTGCTTGATGTGTCACTGCAGTGTTGTTGCTTGATGTGTCACTGCTGTGTTGTTGCTTGATGTATCACTGCAGTGCTGTTGCTTGATGTGTCACTGCAGTGTTGTTGCTTGATGTGTCACTGCAGTGTTGTTGCTTGATGTGTCACTGCAGTGCTGTTGCTTGATGTGTCACTGCAGTGTTGTTGCTTGATGTGTCACTGCAGTGTTGTTGCTTGATGTGTCACTGCTGTGTTGTTGCTTGATGTGTCACTGCTGTGTTGTTGCTTGATGTGTCACTGCAGTGTTGTTGCTTGATGTGTCACTGCAGTGTTGTTGCTTGATGTGTCACTGCAGTGTTGTTGCTTGATGTGTCACTGCAGTGTTGTTGCTTGATGTGTCATTGCAGTGTTGTTGCTTGATGTGTCACTGCAGTGTTGTTGCTTGATGTGTCACTGCAGTGTTGTTGCTTGATGTGTCACTGCAGTGTTGTTGCTTGATGTGTCACTGCAGTGTTGTTGCTTGATGTGTCACTGCAGTGTTGTTGCTTGATGTGTCACTGCAGTGTTGTTGCTTGATGTGTCACTGCAGTGTTGTTGCTTGATGTGTCACTGCAGTGTTGTTGCTTGATGTGTCATTGCAGTCTTCTCTGTTTTGGACTGACGAAGAAACTGGCTAGAAAAACGTTTCTACAGTTAAGATCCCCAAGTGTCTTAATTGATCATTCAGTGTGTTGTCATGAACCATTATCTACAACACCCTCACTGTCTTAGGGTATTATGGTACTGGTTGTACCACCCGAGTACCTGCTTTATTGTGTACTTCATGGTTGTCCTGTCAGCGGTAGTGTGAAGGAGAAAAACACCATTACAAGGGTTACAATGGGTCTTTATCACATACCACTGGGCATAGTTACATCGCAATTATATATGAGCCATTTCATATATTTACTTCACAGTGTGTGGGGGATCCAGGGATCATCTTCCAGACATGTTCCAGTTGATAGTGTGTGGGGGTCCAGGGTTCATCTTCCAGACATGTTCCAGTTTATAGTGTGTGAGGGTCCAGGGTTCATCTTCCAGACATGTTCCAGTTTATAGTGTGTGAGGGATCCAGGGATCATCTTCCAGACATGTTCCAGTTTATAGTGTGTGAGGGATCCAGGGTTTATCTTCCAGACATGTTCCAGTTTATAGTGTGTGAGGGATCCAGGGATCATCTTCCAAACATGTTCCAGTTTATTGTGTGTGAGGGTCCAGGGTTCATCTTCCAGACATGTTCCAGTTTATAGTGTGTGAGGGATCCAGGGTTCATCTTCCAGACATGTTCCAGTTTATAGTGTGTGAGGGATCCAGGGTTCATCTTCCAGACATGTTCCAGTTTATAGTGTGTGAGGGATCCAGGGATCATCTTCCAGACATGTTCCAGTTTATAGTGTGTGAGGGATCCAGGGTTCATCTTCCAGACATGTTCCAGTTTATAGTGTGTGGGGATCCAGGGATCATCTTTCAGACATGTTCCAGTTTATAGTGTGTGAGGGATCCAGGGTTCATCTTCCAGACATGTTCCAGTTTATAGTGTGTGAGGGTCCAGGGTTCATCTTTCAGACATGTTCCAGTTTATAGTGTGTGGGGGATCCAGGGTTCATCTTCCAGACATGTTCCAGTTTATAGTGTGTGAGGGATCCAGGGTTCATCTTCGAGACATGTTCCAGTTTATAGTGTGTGGGGGATCCAGGGATCATCTTTCAGACATGTTCCAGTTTATAGTGTGTGAGGGTCCAGGGTTCATCTTTCAGACATGTTCCAGTTTATAGTGTGTGGGGGTCCAGGGTTCATCTTTCAGACATGTTCCAGTTTATAGTGTGTGAGGGTCCAGGGTTCATCTTCCAGACATAAGAACATAAGAAAGAAGGAACACTGCAGCAGGCCTACTGGCCCATGCGAGGCAGGTCCAAATCTCCAACGGCTTAAGCCAATGCCCCCGACCCAGCCAGGTCAGGTTACATTCACTTAAGGAAGGAGCACGGCATCTGACCTAGTAGCACAAACTAGTCAGGTACACCCACCCGCACCCACTCATATATTTATCTAGCCTATTTTTAAAACTACACAACGTTTTAGCCTCTATAACTGTACTCGGGAGTTTGTTCCATTCATCGACAACTCTATTACCAAACCAATGCTTTCCTATATCCTTCCTGAATCTGAATTTATCCAACTTAAAGCCATTGCTGCGAGTCCTGTCAATACTAGATATTTTTAGCACGCTATTTACATCCCCTTTATTTATTCCTGTTTTCCATTTATACACCTCAATCATATCCCCCCTAATTCTACGCCTTTCTAGAGAGTGCAGATTCAGGGCCCTCAGTCTATCCTCATAGGGAAGATTTCTGATACATGGAATCAACTTAGTCATCCTCCTTTGTACGTTTTCCAGAGCATTTATATATATTCTGTAATACGGTGACCAAAACTGTGCAGCATAATCTAGATGAGGCCTAACCAAGGATATATAGAGTTGAAGAACAACCTGAGGACTCCTATTATTTATGCTTCTTGTTATGAAGCCAAGGATTCTGTTTGCTTTATTGCGAACACTTATGCACTGCTGTCTAGGTTTTAGATTACTGCTAACCAGAACTCCTAAATCCTTTTCGCAATCAGTAAGTAGTATTAAGATCTACATTATTTAGTTTATATGTGGCATGGTTATTGTCCTGTCCAATATTTAGAACTTTGCATTTATCTATATTAAACTGCATCTGCCACTTCTCCGACCACTGCATCAGTCTATTCAAATCTTCCTGGAGTGCTCTAATGTCCTCATTTGAATGAATTGGACGGCCTATTTTGGTGTCATCGGCAAACTTGCTTATGTCGCTATTTATTCCCTCATCTATGTCGTTTATGTAGATTGTGAACAACAAGGGGCCCAATACTGACCCCTGTGGAACACCGCTTGTGACACTTCTCCACTCTGATTTCTCCCCATTTATGCAAACTCTCTGCTGCCTATTTGTCAACCATGCCTCTATCCAGGAAAAAATTTCTCCTCCTATTCCGTGTGCCTTAATTTTCCTCAATAGTCTCTGATGTGGGACTCTATCAAAAGCCTTACTGAAGTCCATATACACAACATCATATTCATTACCATGATCTACCTCCTCAAATACCTTAGTGAAAAAGTTATTAAATTTGTAAGGCAGGAACGCCCTTTTGTAAAACCGTGCTGAGATTCATTGATTAATTTATGCTTTTCAAGATGGCTACGAATTGCCTCGGCTATTATTGATTCCATAAATTTTCCCACTATGGAGGTTAGGCTTATTGGTCTATAGTTCGAAGCTAAGGACCTGTCTCCTGCTTTGAAAATAGGTATTACATTTGCAATTTTCCACTTATCTGGCACCATGCCAGTTTGCAGTGATATGTTGAAAAGATTAGCCATAGGTTTGCTAAGCTCCTCTTTACATTCCTTTAGAACCCTTGCATACAGTTCATCAGGGCCTGGGGATTTGTTAGGTTTTAATTTATCTATTTGTCTAAGGACCATGTCACTTGTGACCCTAATCATGCATAGTTTACTATCATCCTGTTCTACATAATTTATTATTTCTGGAATATCGCTGGTATCTTCCTGTGTAAAAACTGAGAGGAAGTAAGTGTTAAAATTCTACACATTTCCTTATCACTGACGGTGAGCTGACCTGAGTAACTTTTGAGTGGGCCTATCTTGTCCCTAATCTTACTTCTGTATACCTGAAAAAATCCTTTTGGGTTAGTCTTCGATTCTCTTGCAACTTTAACCTCATAGTCTCTTTTTGCTTTTCTTATTCCTTTTTTTATTTCTCTCTTTAACTGAATATATTGATTACTTAATTGCCCCTCTCCTCTTTTGATTCGCCTATATATGCCTCTCTTTTGACCAATGAGATGTTTTAATCTATTGTTCATCCATTTAGGATCATTTTTGTTTGATCTGATTTCCTATTAGGAACATAAGTTGTCTGAGCAGCTAGAACTATTCTCTGGAAAACGTCATATTGGCAATCATCACCTACCTGACCCACTGTCAGGTCATTCCAGTTCAGCCTACCCAGGTAATTTTTCAGTCCTACAAAATCAGCTAGGCGGAAGTCAGGGACAGAGACTTGATTGTCATTATTAGGGTAATTCCATGATATATTAAAACTGAGTGATTTGTGATCACTTTCCCAAGCTCATCATTAACCTCAAGATTATTAACTAGCGATTCCCTGCTGGCAAGAACCAAGTCTAGCAGGTTATTTCCTCTAGTTGGTTCTGTCACCAACTGTTTCAAAAAACAATCCTGAATCGTATCAAGAAAGTCACTTGACTCTAAATTTCCTGTCAAATTGCTCCAGTCAATTTGTCTAAAGTTGAAATCTCCCATTAGCACAACATTTTCATATGTAGATGCCTTACGAATTTCATCCCATAGAAGTTTACTGCACTCCCTATCAAGATTTGGGGGCCTGTAAATCACACCCAAGATAAGTTTTACACGGCCCTCAAGAAGCTGTAACCAAACAGATTCAGTTGCTGACGCTTCTAATTTTATATCTTGTCTAACACAACAATTTAAATTGTCTCTGACATACATCGCTACTCCACCACCCTTCCTGTTGACCCTATCAGTGTGGAATAATTTATAGCCTTGTATGTGACATTCAGAAGGCAACTCTCTATCTTTCAGATTGAGCCAGGTCTCTGTTATAGCAATAATATCTATGTTTCCTGCACTTGCAATTAATCTTAACTCATCTATCTTATTTCTTAAACTCCGGCTATTAGTATAGTAAACCTTAAGGGAGCTAGTCCCTTGTTTCCCTCTGCTGTCTTCCTTTGTTTGCTGACCTGATCCATTGTATTTATTTGTAACTTTATGATGAATTTCTTTTATACACATACTGTTTTCAGCCCTAGTGTTGCTAACTGACTGTTTCCCACACACACCCATACCTCTATCTTCTATCAGTTTAAAATCCTAGGCATGTCAGCAATGGCCCTCTCGATCGAGTTGGCAAGTGCTTCCACCCCTGTACCAGAGAGATGTACCCCATCCATTGCATACATATCATGTTTGCCATAAAAGTTGTCCCAGTTGTCAATGAATGGGATTGCAAGTTCCTTGCAGTATCTGTCTAGCCAGCAATTTGCACCAATTGCCCTAGACAACCATTCATTTCCCACTCCCCTTCTAGGCAAGATGCTACATATGATTGGGACCCCTCCCTTGGACTTAATTAGCTCTATAGCTGACCTGTACTTATCTAGCAGCTCTTCTCTCCTACCCTTTCCAATATCATTTCCACCAGCACTGAGACAGATAATGGGCTTGTTCCCATTACCTGACATGATATTATCCAACCTGTTGACTATGTCTCCAACACCAGCTCCAAGGAAGCACACCCTCTCTCTCACCTTTTTATTCCTATTACAGAAAACACGGTCCATATATCTTACCTGTAAGTCACCTACTACAAGAATTCGCTTACCTCTATTAGCAGGGGAAGTAGTACCTTTACCTTCACTTGGGGAAGTAGTACCTTTACCTTCACTTGGGGAAGTAGTACCTTTACCTTCACTTGGGGAAGTAGTACCTTTACCTTCACTGGCCACTGGAGTACACTCATCCTGAAGAACAGAGAAGCGATTTCCTACCTTCAAGTCTTCTCTCTTAACCTTCCTTATTTTGATGTTCCTGCCTTTATAGTGTGTGAGGGATCCAGGGTTCATCTTCCAGACATGTTCCAGTTTATAGTGTGTGAGGGATCCAGGGTTCATCTTTCAGACATGTTCCAGTTTATAGTGTGTGAGGGATCCAGGGTTCATCTTCCAGACATGTTCCAGTTTATAGTGTGTGAGGGATCCAGGGTTCATCTTCCAGACATGTTCCAGTTTATAGTGTGTGAGGGATCCAGGGTTCATGTTCCAGACATGTTCCAGTTTATAGTGTGTGAGGGTCCAGGGTTCATCTTTCAGACATGTTCCAGTTTATAGTGTGTGAGGGATCCAGGGTTCATGTTCCAGACATGTTCCAGTTTATAGTGTGTGAGGGATCCAGGGTTCATCTTCCAGACATGTTCCAGTTTATAGTGTGTGAGGGATCCAGGGTTCATCTTCCAGACATGTTCCAGTTTATAGTGTGTGAGGGTCCAGGGTTCATCTTTCAGACATGTTCCAGTTTATAGTGTGTGAGGGATCCAGGGTTCATCTTCCAGACATGTTCCAGTTTATAGTGTGAGGGATCCAGGGTTCATCTTCCAGACATGTTCCAGTTTATAGTGTGTGGGGATCCAGGGTTCATGTTCCAGTTTATAGTGTGTGAGGGATCCAGGGTTCATCTTCCAGACATGTTCCAGTTTATAGTGTGTGAGGGATCCAGGGTTCATCTTCCAGACATGTTCCAGTTTATAGTGTGTGGGGGATCCAGGGTTCATGTTCCAGTTTATAGTGTGTGAATGATCCAGGGTTCGTCTTCCAGACATGTTCCAGTTTATAGTGTGTGAGGGATCCAGGGTTCATCTTCCAGACATGTTCCAGTTTATAGTGTGTGGGGGATCCAGGGTTCATGTTCCAGTTTATAGTGTGTGAATGATCCAGGGTTCATCTTCCAGACATGTTCCAGTTTATAGTGTGTGAGGGTCCAGGGTTCATCTTCCAGACATGTTCCAGTTTATAGTGTGTGAGGGTCCAGGGTTCATCTTCCAGACATGTTCCAGTTTATAGTGTGTGAGGGTCCAGGGATCATCTTTCAGACATGTTCCAGTTTATAGTGTGTGAGGGATCCAGGGTTCATCTTCCAGACATGTTCCAGTTTATAGTGTGTGAGGGTCCAGGGTTCATCTTCCAGACATGTTCCAGTTTATAGTGTGTGAGGGATCCAGGGTTCATCTTCCAGACATGTTCCAGTTTATAGTGTGTGAGGGATCCAGGGTTCATCTTCCAGACATGTTCCAGTTTATAGTGTGTGAGGGTCCAGGGATCATCTTTCAGACATGTTCCAGTTTATAGTGTGTGAGGGTCCAGGGTTCATCTTCCAGACATGTTCCAGTTTATAGTGTGTGAGGGTCCAGGGTTCATCTTTCAGACATGTTCCAGTTTATAGTGTGTGAGGGTTCATCTTCCAGACAGGTCACAGTGTGAGGGTTCCAGGGTTCATCTTCCAGACAGGTCACAGTGTGAGGGTTCCAGGGTTCATCTTCCAGACAGGTCACAGTGTGAGGGTCCAGGGTTCATCTTGCAGAGTTGTTCTTTAAGATTGGCATGGTGTGGGCAAATTGGTGTTATTGTGGATGATTTGTGGTCTTGATGGAAGTAATATGAGGTAAGGTTGGATCAAAGCTGGTACTGTATGACCCCCGCTATGATTAATAGCATATGATGCTCTAGTTGTGGCCTCCCCACACTCCGTAAATGAAACTTGTAATACTATATTCGTGTCACCCCATCTCGCCCTCCCTCTCCCCTATCTTTAACTCCTCGCTCTCTTTCCCTCCCTTCACAACCCCCCTACTCTCTCTCTTTCCCCTGCTGCCTCTACATACTATATCTCCTGTCCCCTCGCCTCTCTTTCCCCTGCTGCCTCTACACACTATATCTCCTGTCCCCTCGCCTCTCTTTTCCGTGTAACATAGTTTTCTTACAATATAAGTGTCGCAGTATAGTGTCGCAGAGCGCACTACACATGTATATAATTTGGTTAGTGTCGTCCGTTAGTCTTACCTACGTAAAGTGCTGGTTTACGGCACTGTTTATAGTGCTGGTTTACGGCACTGTTTATAGTGCTGGTTTACGGCACTGTTTATAGTGCTGGTTTACGGCACTGTGTTTATAGTGCTGGTTTACGGCACTGTGTTTATAGTGCTGGTTTACGGCACTGTGTTTATAGTGCTGGTTTACGGCACTGTGTTTATAGTGCTGGTTTACGGCACTGTGTTTATAGTGCTGGTTTACGGCACTGTGTTTATAGTGCTGGTTTACGGCACTGTGTTTATAGTGCTGGTTTACGGCACTGTTTATAGTGCTGGTTTACGGCACTGTGTTTATAGTGCTGGTTTACGGCACTGTTTATAGTGCTTGTTTACGGCACTGTGTTTATAGTGCTGGTTTACGGCACTGTTTATAGTGCTAGTTTATGTAACTGTTTTTTTTAGTATTTGCTGTGTTTAAAGTTCTGTTTTTTTATTTCGCTGTGTTTATGTATTGATTTGTGTGTGCAGGAGTAACGGGGAGTCGTATCTTGTATTGTAGGTAGACAGCAACCTTCCAGGGGGTTGACGTCAATCTTGGTAGGTAGACAGCAACCTTCCAGGGGGTTGACGTCAATCTTGGTAGGTAGACAGCAACCTTCCAGGGGGTTGACGTCAATCTTGGTAGGTAGGTAGACAGCAACCTTCCAGGGGGTTGATGTCAATCTTGGTAGGTAGACAGCAACCTTCCAGGGGGTTGATGTCAATCTTGGTAGGTAGGTAGACAGCAACCTTCCAGGGGGTTGACGTCAATCTTGGTAGGTAGACAGCAACCTTCCAGGGGGTTGACGTCAATCTTGGTAGGTAGGTAGACAGCAACCTTCCAGGGGTTGACGTCAATCTTGGTAGGTAGACAGCAACCTTCCAGGGGTTGACGTCAATCTTGTAGGTAGACAGCAACCTTCCAGGGTTGACGTCAATCTTGGTAGGTAGGTAGACAGCAACCTTCCAGGGGTTGATGTCAATCTTGGTAGGTAGACAGCAACCTTCCAGGGGTTGATGTCAATCTTGGTAGGTAGACAGCAACCTTCCAGGGGGTTGACGTCAATCTTGGTAGGTAGGTAGACAGCAACCTTCCAGGGGGTTGATGTCAATCTTGGTAGGTAGACAGCAACCTTCCAGGGGGTTGACGTCAATCTTGGTAGGTAGACAGCAACCTTCCAGGGGGTTGACGTCAATCTTGGTAGGTAGGTAGACAGCAACCTTCCAGGGGGTTGATGTCAATCTTGGTAGGTAGGTAGACAGCAACCTTCCAGGGGGTTGACGTCAATCTTGGTAGGTAGACAGCAACCTTCCAGGGGGTTGACGTCAATCTTGGTAGGTAGACAGCAACCTTCCAGGGGGTTTATGTCAATCTTGGTAGGTAGACAGCAACCTTCCAGGGGGTTGACGTCAATCTTGGTAGGTAGACAGCAACCTTCCAGGGGGTTGATGTCAATCTTGGTAGGTAGGTAGACAGCAACCTTCCAGGGGGTTGATGTCAATCTTGGTAGGTAGGTAGACAGCAACCTTCCAGGGGGTTGACGTCAATCTTGGTAGGTAAGTAGACAGCAATCTTCCAGGGGGTTGACGTCAATCTTGGTAGGTAGACAGCAACCTTCCAGGGGGTTGATGTCAATCTTGGTAGGTAGACAGCAACCTTCCAGGGGGTTGATGTCAATCTTGGTAGGTAGACAGCAACCTTCCAGGGGGTTGATGTCAATCTTGGTAGGTAGACAGCAACCTTCCAGGGGGTTGACGTCAATCTTGGTAGGTAGACAGCAACCTTCCAGGGGGTTGACGTCAATCTTGGTAGGTAGGTAGACAGCAACCTTCCAGGGGGTTGATGTTATTCTTATAAAAAGTTGCATTGGTGGTTATTATAATTATAACCCTAATTTTTAAAGGGATGAATTGGTAAGCCAGCGGAAGGCCTCTGTCAGATGGCTAAACGTTCCAGCTGTGGGTCATCGTATGACTGAAACCCGCGTCAAGAAATACTTGTCCTGCTTCCTGACAAACCTTACCTACCCTAACCAGTGTCTAACGGAATAGTGGTAAACGTTTTGCACTCTGGCAAGACTGTTGGCCTTTTCTGTGTTATGAAGATGCAAGGTAAATGTTACAAACTTTTACGTTCATTCACTGTGCACTACTCTCCTGGGATTACTTTTACGTTCATTCACTGTGCACTACTCTCCTGGGGTTACTTTTACGTTCATTCACTGTGCACTACTCTCCTGGGGTTACTTTTACGTTCATTCACTGTGCACTACTCTCCTGGGGTTACTTTTACGTTCATTCACTGTGCACTACTCTCCTGGGGTTACTTTTACGTTCATTCACTGTGCACTACTCTCCTGGGGTTACTTTTACGTTCATTCACTGTGCACTACTCTCCTGGGGTTACTTTTAAGTTCATTCACTGTGCACTACTCTCCTGGGGTTACTTTTAAGTTCATTCACTGTGCACTACTCTCCTGGGGTTACTTTATAGTTCTCATTCATGGAAATTCCAAAGACCCCAGTAGAAATAAGTAACTTTGTTCTAGGTTATTTACACTGTGATAATTGTACAGGAGGCCCCCGCTTATGCAGCGAGTTAGGATCAGGGCCCCACTTATACAGCAGGTTAGGATCAGGGCCCCACTTATACAGCAGGTTAGGATCAGGGCCCTGCTTATACAGCAGGTTAGGATCAGGGCCCTGCTTATACAGCAGGTTAGGATCAGAGCCCTGCTTATACAGCAGGTTAGGTTCAGGGCCCTGCTTATACAGCAGGTTAGGTTCAGGGCCCTGTTTATACAGCAGGTTAGGATCAGGGCCCTGCTTATACAGCAGGTTAGGTTCAGGGCCCCACTTATACAGCAGGTTAGGATCAGGGCCCCACTTATGCAGCAGGTTAGGATCAGGGCCCCACTTATACAGCAGGTTAGGATCAGGGCCCCACTTATACAGCAGGTTAGGATCAGGGCCCCACTTATACAGCAGGTTAGGATCAGTGCCCCACTTATACAACAGGTTAGGATCATGGCCCTGCTTATACAGCAGGTTAGGATCAGGGCCCTGCTTATACAGCAAGTTAGGTTCAGGGCCCTGCTTATACAGCAGGTTAGGTTCAGGGCCCTGTTTATACAGGTTAGACTCAGGACCCCGACTATACAACAGGTTAGGCTCAGGGCCCCGCATATACAGCAGGTTAGGTTTCAGACTACTGCTGTAAAGTAAAACAGCCTTTTTTCACTCAAATACACACAAAACCTGATAACATATTTATACACTATCATATATTAAGTGAGCAATAAAGTTAGGCCTAAAAAATGCATATACAGGAAGTCTGAATAAATGAAGACTGAGTATAATTGAAAACTGCTGTAAAGCGGAGCGCTGTAAAGCGGAGCGCTGTAAAGCGGAGCCCTCCTGTACTTATGTGTATCTGTGCGTAAATATACTTACATTTTTGAACCTCGAGGGATTCCTCCCTGCAAGTGATACCTTGAGGAATGTCTTGGGTATCCCTCACAGGGAGGTATTCCTCACAAGTAAGCCAGGATAACCCCAATAATGCCATGTCATCAGAATGGCTTATTCAGATTAAGGTCTTTTAATCAGGTTTGTTCCGAGGAAGGAAGGGGTAACTCCACTTCCTTGAATGAAGAGCTCTTCAACAGCTTCAAAGCACATCACAGTGCAAATAAGTAACTTTGTCTGACATTTTTGTGTCATCCTGGAGGGTAATTTACACATGTTACTATGTATGATAATTTACACATGTTACTATGTATGATAATTTGTGTAACTGTATTTGTGTGGTTAGGTCAGGTTTGTCAGGAAACACCAAGTGTTTCCTGACGCGGGTGTTAGTCATATGACCGAGGCCTTCCGCTGGCTTACCACTCCACCTCTTTAAAAATTAGGGTTTGTGTGTACTTGTATCTAAATAAACATACTTTCCACCCCCCCTTTCCCTTGAATGGTGGTAGGTGGTTAGGTTACAGTTTGGTCATTGAAGAGGCCTTGACCACTTGTTGGGTGGAGGTATCTGTCTCGCCTCTTATCTCCTTCCTTATCTGCCAGTCTCTGACACTGTCACATGTTCACCTCACAGCTGACTCCACACATCACCCACTGCTGCCATTGCCTCATCTTCACCTCACAGCTGACCCCACACACCACCCACTGCTGACATTGCCTCATCTTCACCTCACAGCTGACCCCACACACCACCCACTGACACTGCCTCATCTTCACCTCACAGCTGACCCCCACACACCACCCACTGACACTGCCTCATCTTCACCTCACAGCTGACACTCACATCTTCATCTCACAGCTGACCCCATACACCACCCACTGACACTGCCTCATCTACACCACACAGCTGACCCCACAAACCACCCACTGACACTGCCTCATCTTCACCTCACAGCTGACCCCCCCACACCACCCACTGACACTCACATCTTCATCTCACAGCTGACCCCACACACCACCCACTGACACTGCCTCATCTACACCACACAGCTGACCCCCACACAGCTGACCCCCACACAGCTGACCCCACACAGCTGACCCCCACACAGCTGACCCCACACAGCTGACCCCCACACAGCTGACCCCACACAGCTGACCCCACACAGCTGACCCACACACCACCCACTGACACTGCCTCATCTACACCACACAGCTGACCCCACACACACCCACTGACACTGCCTCATCTACACCACACAGCTGACCCCCACACAGCTGACCCCACACACCACCCACTGACACTGCCTCATCTACACCACACAGCTGACCCCACACACCACCCACTGACACTGCCTCATCTACACCACACAGCTGACCCCCACACAGCTGACCCCACACACCACCCACTGACACTGCCTCATCTTCACCTCACAGCTGACCCCACACACCACCCACTTACACTGCCTCATCTACACCTCACAGCTGACCCCACACACCACCCACTGACACTGCCTCATCCACACCACACAGCTGACCCCCACACAGCTGACCCCCACACAGCTGACCCCACACACCACCCACTGACACTGCCTCATCTTCACCTCACATCTGACCCCACACACCACCCACTGACACTCACATCTTCATCTCACAGCTGACCCCACACACCACCCACTGACACTGCCTCATCTACACCACACATCTGACCCCACACACCACCCACTGACACTGCCTCATCTACACCACACAGCTGACCCCCACACACCACCCACTGACACTGCCTCATCTTCACCTCACAGCTGACCCCACACACCACCCACTGACACTGCCTCATCTACACCACACACCTGACCCCACACACCACCCACTGACACTGCCTCATCTACACCACACAGCTGACCCCCACACAGCTGACCCCACACACCACCCACTGACACTGCCTCATCTACACCACACAGCTGACCCCCACACAGCTGACCCCACACACCACCCACTGACACTACCTCATCTTCACCTCACAGCTGACCCCACACACCACCCACTGACACTGCCTCATCTTCATCTCACAGCTGACCCCACACACCACCCACTGACACTGCCTCATCTTCACCTCACAGCTGACCCCACACACCCACTGACACTGCCTCATCTACACCACACAGCTGACCCCCACACAGCTGACCCCCACACAGCTGACCCCACACACCACCCACTGACACTGCCTCATCTACACCACACAGCTGACCCCACACACCACCCACTGACACTGCCTCATCTACACCACACAGCTGACCCCCACACACCACCCACTCCAGAGTTTCCTTTCAGTGATTTTAATTTACCCTTTTATTAGTTCAAACAGTTTTGTTATATTGATTCAGGAAATCGTAACTAAGACGATTGTAGCAACCACGGAACGGGTGGGGTTCCAACCCATGGCGAGTAAGTTCTAACCCCACCCATTCCGTGGTTTATGATGTTGATTATATATTATTGATATTAAGAATGTGAACATCACTAATCAATCATGTCATTTGCAAAGTACACACACACACACACACACACACACACACACACACACACACACACACACACACACACACACATATATATATATATACCCTCCATGGGGAAGTGGAGAAGAATCCTTCCTCCGTAAGCCTTGTGTGTCGTAGAGGCGACTAAAATGTCTGGAGCAAGGGGCTGGTAACCCCTTGTGTATAAATTACTACATGTAAAGAAGAAGAAAAGTGTTTGTAGTGACGTTGCTTGGGTGGGAGACGACGGACGTGTTGGAGAAACTATATTATTGTGTTTGTGTATTGGGAAGCACCTTTAGCAGGAAAGCAATACTGACAATATTCCTTCTGTTGTTTACATCCTAACACTGAAGACATCCTTCTTGTAATTATTAACCCCTGGGGGTTAATGACCCAGGATAACCCCAGCAACCCCTGGCTGCCTTCCAGAGGAAGCTGGACAGATACCTAGAGTCAGTACCCGATCAGCCGGGTGGGCTGTGGTTCGTACATTGGACTACGTGCGGGCACCAGCAACAGCCTGGTTGATCAGACCCTGATCTACAGGTAGGCCTGGTCAAGGACTGGGCCGCGGGGCGTTGCCCCCCCCCCCTCCCGGAACACCCTCCAAGGTACCTAACCAGTTTGACCTATTTATCTGTAGGTTCTTCCCCCGACCTTCTCATCAAGGTCGCAGATGATCTTTGTGGATGTTAGGTACAACTTTTTCAGTATTAACCTGATGAGATAAGCAATATTTATTTTGTTCTGTTTTGCAACATTTAACATAAACATCCAAACAATGTTGTTGACGTCTGCTTAATAACTAGTAAGATAAGACCTGACCTTTAACGCACAAGGACCTTTAAATTATTAACTAGTAAGATAAGACCTGACCTTTAACGCACAAGGACCTTTAAATTATTAACTAGTAAGATAAGACCTGACCTTTAACGCACAAGGACCTTTAAATTATTAACTAGTAAGATAAGACCTGACCTTTAAATTATTAACTAGTATATAAGACCTGACCTTTAAATTATTAACTAGTAAGATAAGACCTGACCTTTAAATTATTAACTAGTATATAAGACCTGACCTTTAACGCACAAGGACCTTTAAATTATTAACTAGTAAGATAAGACCTGACCTTTAACGCACAAGGACCTTTAAATTATTAACTAGTAAGATAAGACCTGACCTTTAACGCACAAGGACCTTTAAATTATTAACTAGTAAGATAAGACCTGACCTTTAAATTATTAACTAGTATATAAGACCTGACCTTTAAATTATTAACTAGTAAGATAAGACCTGACCTTTAAATTATTAACTAGTATATAAGACCTGACCTTTAACGCACAAGGACCTTTAAATTATTAACTAGTAAGATAAGACCTGACCTTTAACGCACAAGGACCTTTAAATTATTAACTAGTAAGATAAGACCTGCCCTTTTAACGCACAAGGACCTTTAAATTATTAACTAGTAAGATAAGACCTGACCTTTAAATTATTAACTAGTATATAAGACCTGACCTTTAAATTATTAACTAGTATGTAAGACCTGACCTTTAACGCACAAGGACCTTTAAATTATTAACTAGTAAGATAAGACCTGACCTTTAAATTATTAACTAGTATATAAGACCTGACCTTTAAATTATTAACTAGTATGTAAGACCTGACCTTTAACGCACAAGGACCTTTAAATTATTAACTAGTAAGATAAGACCTGCCCTTTTAACGCACAAGGACCTTTAAATTATTAACTAGTAAGATAAGACCTGACCTTTAAATTATTAACTAGTATATAAGACCTGACCTTTAAATTATTAACTAGTATGTAAGACCTGACCTTTAACGCACAAGGACCTTTAAATTATTAACTAGTAAGATAAGACCTGACCTTTAACGCACAAGGACCTTTAAATTATTAACTAGTAAGATAAGACCTGACCTTTAAATTATTAACTAGTATATAAGACCTGACCTTTAAAGTACAAGGACCTTTAAATTATTAACTAGTAAGATAAGACCTGACCTTTAACGCACAAGGACCTTTAAATTAATAACTAGTAAGATAAGACCTGACCTTTAACGCACAAGGACCTTTAAATTATTAACTAGTATGTAAGACCTGACCTTTAACGCACAAGGACCTTTAAATTATTAACTAGTAAGATAAGACCTGACCTTTAACGCACAAGGACCTTTACATTAATAACTAGTAAGATAAGACCTGACCTTTAACGCACAAGGACCTTTAAATTATTAACTAGTAAGATAAGACCTGACCTTTAAATTATTAACTAGTATATAAGACCTTACCTTTAAAGTACAAGGACCTTTAAATTATTAACTAGTAAGATAAGACCTGACCTTTAACGCACAAGGACCTTTAAATTAATAACTAGTAAGATAAGACCTGACCTTTAACGCACAAGGACCTTTAAATTATTAACTAGTAAGATAAGACCTGACCTTTAAAGTACAAGGACCTTTAAATTATTAACTAGTAAGATAAGACCTGACCTTTAACGCACAAGGACCTTTAAATTATTAACTAGTAATATAACACCTGACCTTTAACGCACAAGGACCTTTAAATTATTAACTAGTAAGATAAGACCTGACCTTTAACGCACAAGGACCTTTAAATTATTAACTAGTAAGATAAGACCTGACCTTTAACGCACAAGGACCTTTAAATTAATAACTAGTAAGATAAGACCTGACCTTTAACGCACAAGGACCTTTAAATTATTAACTAGGAAGAAAAGACCTGACCTTTTAAGTACAAGGACCTTTAAATTAATAACTAGTAAGATAAGACCTGACCTTTAACGCACAAGGACCTTTAAATTAATAACTAGTAAGATAAGACCTGACCTTTAACGCACAAGGACCTTTAAATTATTAACTAGTAAGATAAGACCTGACCTTTAAAGTACAAGGACCTTTAAATTATTAACTAGTATATAAGACCTGACCTTTAAAGTACAAGGACCTTTAAATTATTAACTAGTATATAAGACCTGACCTTTAAAGTACAAGGACCTTTAAATTATTAACTAGTAAGATAAGACCTGACCTTTAACGCACAAGGACCTTTAAATTATTAACTAGTAAGATAAGACCTGACCTTTAACGCACAAGGACCTTTAAATTATTAACTAGTAAGATAAGACCTGACCTTTAACGCACAAGGACCTTTAAATTATTAACTAGTAAGATAAGACCTGACCTTTAAAGTACAAGGACCTTTAAATTATAAACTAGTAAGATAAGACCTGACCTTTAAAGTAGAAGGACCTTTAAATTAATAACTAGTAAGATAAGACCTGACCTTATCACAAGTTTTAGTCAAGTTTCAAAAACTTTCAATGTGGTTTTGAAGTTTCTTTCACTGAGGAAGGATGAAAAATTAGGGATTTCAAATATAATTAGAAACTAATGATCAAATTCTCTTAGAAATGCTTATGTTGAGTCAAATATATAAGTAAGTATAACCCAGGAGACCCTAGTGGGTTTAGCGCTTCTTTATTATAATATGACCCAGGAAATGTTTGACTTGGTGGGCAGTAAAGATCATTATTCTGTATTTTCAAAAACAGATAATAATATTAACAATTTTGTTATACTGACTCTTGATATTAAAAAATGTAAACGTAAGGAAAATCCCAATTGATCGGAGCGGAGCCAAGAGCTGTGGCTCGACCCCCTACAAATACACGTAAGTGAGGACACGTTCCATATAGACTAACACACAGTTTCACTGTCTTGTGTTACATTGAGTCATGCACATTTTCAAAAGTGAATTTGATAGTTGGCGAGGGTGTAGCAACCAGTCCAATATAGGTCCAAGAGGAGCGGTGCCTTGAACCCCTGTAAACACAGTTAGGCTCGTTGACACAGTCTAAATATGATCAGTATTCTACCTAACTACATACCTACCTACCAACCACTCAGATTGAAGATTACGATGGAAACTCAATTGAGTCCGGTTTGATTCCTGGGCAAGTCTCCCTATATCTGTCCATGTTCACCTAGCAGTAAATAGGTGCCTGGATGTTAGTAGCCCATTGTAGGTGGCATCCTGGGCAGGGCGAGACGCAATGACAAGATTCTTTATATCTACCGTCCCTGTTCACCTAGCAGTAAATAGGTAGTACCTGGATGTTAGTAGACTATTGTGGGTAAAAGGGTAGACTGTTGGAGAGGCCAGAAAAGGGTTAGACACAGTTGGGTGTCAGGAAATATTTCAACTGCGTGGTTGTCAGGTAGTGGATGGGAGCTTTGTACTGAGCTGAGGCATGCAGTGTACTGAGCTGAGGCATGCAGTGTACTGAGCTGAGGCATGCAGTGTACTGAGCTGAGGCATGCAGTGTACTGAGCTGAGGCATGCAGTGTACTGAGCTGAGGCATGCAGTGTACTGAGCTGAGGCATGCAGTGTACTGAGCTGAGGCATGCAGTGTACTGAGCTGAGGCATGCAGTGTACTGAGCTGAGGCATGCAGTGTACTGAGCTGAGGCATGCAGTGTACTGAGCTGAGGCATGCAGTGTACTGAGCTGAGGCCCTGCAGTGTACTGAGCTGAGGCATGCAGTGTACTGAGCTGAGGCATGCAGTGTACTGAGCTGAGGCATGCAGTGTACTGAGCTGAGGCATGCAGTGTACTGAGCTGAGGCATGCAGTGTACTGAGCTGAGGCATGCAGTGTACTGAGCTGAGGCATGCAGTGTACTGAGCTGAGGCATGCAGTGTACTGAGCTGAGGCATGCAGTGTACTGAGCTGAGGCATGCAGTGTACTGAGCTGAGGCATGCAGTGTACTGAGCTGAGGCATGCAGTGTACTGAGCTGAGGCATGCAGTGTACTGAGCTGAGGCATGCAGTGTACTGAGCTGAGGCATGCAGTGTACTGAGCTGAGGCATGCAGTGTACTGAGCTGAGGCATGCAGTGTACTGAGCTGAGGCATGCAGTGTACTGAGCTGAGGCATGCAGTGTACTGAGCTGAGGCATGCAGTGTACTGAGCTGAGGCATGCAGTGTACTGAGCTGAGGCATGCAGTGTACTGAGCTGAGGCATGCAGTGTACTGAGCTGAGGCATGCAGTGTACTGAGCTGAGGCATGCAGTGTACTGAGCTGAGGCATGCAGTGTACTGAGCTGAGGCATGCAGTGTACTGAGCTGAGACATAGTGTACTGAGGTGAGGTATGCAGTGTACTGAGGTGAGACATACAGTGTACTGAGCTGAGGCATACAGTGTACTGAGGTGAGGTATGCAGTGTACAGAACTGAGACATACAGTGTACTGAGCTGAGGCATGCAGTGTACAGAGCTGAGGTATGCAGTGTACAGAACTGAGACATACAGTGTACAGAGCTGAAGTATGCAGTGTACAGAACTGAGACATACAGTGTACTGAGGTGAGGTATGCAGTGTACTGAGGTGAGACATACAGTGTACTGAGGTGAGGTATGCAGTGTACTGAGCTGAGGCATACAGTGTACTGAGGTGAGGTATGCAGTGTACTGAGGTGAGGTATGCAGTGTACAGAACCCACAAGTGGATAAATTAGATATGCAACACTTGCCTTCTGCTCTTCATGTGTTCTTTGTATTGGACTGATGAAGCCACTGTGGGGCGAAACGTTTTCTCAATAAAGATACCCAAGTGTTGCACATGTGTGTAATATATCAAGTGAGCTGAGGTGGGGTAACACCACCTAGTGTGTACATTCAAGTTATACACCGCCTGGGAACTGAAGGGAAGGTAGTACCAGCCTGGTTGATCAGGCCTTGATCCACCACGAGGCCTAGTCATGGACCGGGTCGCGGGGGCGTTGACCCCCCAAACACCCTCAAGGTATACTCCAGGTATACCATTTCCTCAGAGTCCTTCACCTTCTTGAAGGCTGCAGTACGAGTCAGCCAACTAGGTATATTTATACACCACAGGAAAGTTAGCAAGGGCCCCCCACTGTGACCACAAATACAAGTTTTTACAGATAAATCTCTCACAGACCAGGTAACGGATGGGGTTTGAACCCATGGTGAACGGAGGCCATCACCACTGGCTCGCTGCATCACCGCTGCTGCCAACACCAGACAGTTAGTAGGAAATTTTTTAATTGGCTCGCTAATTACTGCTACTGGCTAATGGCTGTACATTTGTGTGGTCAGGTTGAGCGTCCCTCACGCTCCAGGACATCGCTACTTCAAGCTCGTTACTGTTCCTTCCTTCATGGTGCTGTGGGTTAATCTGAAGTTGGGACGTGGCTGTCGAATACCTCTTTCAGGGGTTAATAATAATGATGTTTTAGGGTTTGATGGGCTGTTGGAGTGTGAGCCAGGTAACATGAATGGTTCAGTGAAAGCAGTCACCAAGACTTGAGTTCTGGAGGTGGGTAGTACAGTGCCTGTACTCTGAAGGATGAGTGAGGATGTTACAGTTCTGGAGGTGGGAAGTACAGTGCCTGTACTCTGAAGGATGAGTGAGGATGTTACAGTTCTGGGGTGGGTAGTACAGTGCCTGCACTCTGAAGGATGAGTGAGGATGTTACAGTTCTGGGGTGGGTAGTACAGTGCCTGCACTCTGAAGGATGAGTGAGGATGTTACAGTTCTGGGGTGGGTAGTACAGTGCCTGTACTCTGAAGGATGGGTGAGGATGTTACAGTTCTGGGGTGGGTAGTACAGTACCTGCACTCTGAAGGATGAGTAAGGATGTTATAGTTCTGGGGTGGGTAGTACAGTGCCTGTACTCTGAAGGATGAGTGAGGATGTTATAGTTCTGGGGTGGGTAGTACAGTGCCTGTACTCTGAAGGATGGGTGAGGATGTTACAGTTCTGGGGTGGGTAGTACAGTGCCTGTACTCTGAAGGATGGGTGAGGATGTTACAGTTCTGGGGTGGGTAGTACAGTGCCTGTACTCTGAAGGATGGGTGAGGATGTTACAGTTCTGGGGGATGGGTGAGGATGTTACAGTTCTGGGGTGGGTAGTACAGTGCCTGTACTCTGAAGGATGAGTGAGGATGTTACAGTTCTGGGGTGGGTAGTACAGGGCCTGTACTCTGAAGGATGGGTGAGGATGTTACAGTTCTGGGGTGGGTAGTACAGTGCCTGTACTCTGAAGGATGGGTGAGGATGTTACAGTTCTGGGGATGGGTGAGGATGTTACAGTTCTGGGGTGGGTAGTACAGTGCCTGTACTCTGAAGGATGAGTGAGGATGTTACAGTTCTGGGGTGGGTAGTACAGTGCCTGTACTCTGAAGGATGAGTGAGGATGTTACAGTTCTGGGGTGGGTAGTACAGTGCCTGTACTCTGAAGGATGAGTGAGGATGTTACAGTTCTGGGGTGGGTAGTACAGTGCCTGTACACTACATACATGATGCTTCATGGTACTTGTGAAAAGCTCTTAATCACACAAGAATTAAAGAGCACTGCAGTAGACCTACTAGCCCATGATAGGCAGGTCTCTCTCTTGATACAAGGAATTATAGGTAGGCTTCAGTTGGGATCAGACTTGTTTACCTGTCATTCCCCAGGCGCTGTACAACCGTACACGCTATTTCCTCTTGAATATAATGATACCAGGCTTCCACTGTACCCAGTTTACGTAAATTGTTCACAGAACCGAAACTTGGGTATCTTTATTGAGGAAACGTTTCGCCCCACAGTGGCTTCATCAGGAGGAGTTTGAGGTGATCATAACCAGTCCATCAATCTGATTACCTACGTTGTCAGACTCTGATCTTCACCATTTTTCTTTGTATTGGACTGATGAAGCCACTGTGGGGCGAAACGTTTCCTCAATAAAGATACCCAAGTGTTGCACATGTGTGTAATATATCAAGTGTATCCAGTGTTGTGGTAGTGAGTTGTAGTTTTTACCTCGACAGTGTCTCGTGACTGGTCTTCACTTACGTGGCTGTCCTACACACCCTAACCTGAGCCTCACTATCCTCACAGGAATACTTTTGATATACCTTTGAAGAGTGTCAGTACTCTCGGGGCCCGGCCATGGGCCAAGCTCGTCCGGTGATTACCGGTCAATAACTGAAGGTTAGAGAAAATGATGTCAAATTACGACTAGAGGGAAAAACGCTTCCAAGAATCAACCACTATTGTTATCAGATCACAAGTGACAAAAACTACACTCGTTTCTGAACCTCCTGTTGGAAAGCCTCACCAAATGGGGTGTGATTCGATCCTTTATTGACTTGATAAAAGGCCGGCGTGTGGGCGAGACGCAGTCAATGAAGGAGCATATTATGCTGCATCTGTATTTTTGTGTTCCAGATGCAAGTTGAGAGAAGTGTGTGGCTTTTCTCACTCGTCATCTGATAATAATAATGAATTGATTCTTGGAAATGTTTTTATTAGTGGTGGTGAGTTGTGAAATGTTTTCCTGGACACTTTGAACTGTGCATTGCTGAGGATCACTTGTTATGATCTCTTGTTATGGTCTCTCCCTTTCTTCCTCCACCCCTCCCCCCTCTCATACACACATCTCCCTTCCCTTGCCCTGGTATCTTCGCACATTTGCCATCCTCCCCCAGACATAGAGATGGTATTTGTTACCAACGTTATGTCCGCCTCCCCGCACTTGTTTTAACAACACTGCTCTCAGGATAACCCAGCCTTACCCTCCCCCTCTCCCCTCATCACCTCTTCTTTACGGGGCACCTAAGTTCCTCTGTCTTCTAACGTGTTCATTTTCCCCCTATAATGTACCTTGTCCATAATTACTATGGTATTTACTTTGTTTGGTAAGGTGACGTCCAGGATCTTTCCTTAATTCAAGGTATAATAACTTAACAAATGTTTGAGGACACCTGTGTTGCATGGGGCTCGCCAGAGCTCAGGAGACTAACACTAGTGATTGTAAGTACATATTGTAAGTAAGTACATATCTGTAAGATTTACACTAAAGTGTAATGAACACTTATCAGTGCTCGGTATTAACCCACATGGACACACAAACTCAGGATATTAATTGATCTGTATATTTCGACCTCCTCCTGGGGTCCTCTTCTGCGGATACATAAGAACATGAATATATAAGGAAGGTTGCTTCTCTCACCGTGCGGGGGAGTGCTAGAGTGCAAAACATTTACCAGGTTTCCATTTCATATTCGTATGCCAGAAGAAGAGCAGTAAATCTCCCAGTTTTATTAACATTCAGTGGACGCTTTTGGGTGTCCACTGAACGTGACGTTTTGGGTGTCCACTGAACGTGACATTTTGGGTGTCCACTGAACGTGACATTTTGGGTGTCCACTGAACGTGACATTTTGGGTGTCCACTGAACGTGACATTTTGGGTGTCCACTGAACGTGACATTTTGGGTGTCCACTGAACGTGACATTTTGGGTGTCCACTGAACGTGACATTTTGGGTGTCCACTGAACGTGACATTTTGGGTGTCCACTGAACGTGACATTTTGGGTGTCCACTGAACGTGACATTTTGGGTGTCCACTGAACGTGACATTTTGGGTGTCCACTGAACGTGACATTTTGGGTGTCCACTGAACGTGACATTTTGGGTGTCCACTGAACGTGACATTTTGGGTGTCCACTGAACGTGACATTTTGGGTGTCCACTGAACGTGACATTTTGGGTGTCCACTGAACGTGACATTTTGGGTGTCCACTGAACGTGACATTTTGGGTGTCCACTGAACGTGACATTTTGGGTGTCCACTGAACGTGACATTTTGGGTGTCCACTGAACGTGACATTTTGGGTGTCCACTGAACGTGACATTTTGGGTGTCCACTGAACGTGACATTTTGGGTGTCCACTGAACGTGACATTTTGGGTGTCCACTGAACGTGACATTTTGGGTGTCCACTGAACGTGACATTTTGGGTGTCCACTGAACGTGACATTTTGGGTGTCCACTGAACGTGACATTTTGGGTGTCCACTGAACGTGACATTTTGGGTGTCCACTGAACGTGACATTTTGGGTGTCCACTGAACGTGACATTTTGGGTGTCCACTGAACGTGACATTTTGGGTGTCCACTGAACGTGACATTTTGGGTGTCCACTGAACGTGACATTTTGGGTGTCCACTGAACGTGACATTTTGGGTGTCCACTGAACGTGACATTTTGGGTGTCCACTGAACGTGACATTTTGGGTGTCCACTGAACGTGACATTTTGGGTGTCCACTGAACGTGACATTTTGGGTGTCCACTGAACGTGACATTTTGGGTGTCCACTGAACGTGACATTTTGGGTGTCCACTGAACGTGACATTTTGGGTGTCCACTGAACGTGACATTTTGGGTGTCCACTGAACGTGACATTTTGGGTGTCCACTGAACGTGACATTTTGGGTGTCCACTGAACGTGACATTTTGGGTGTCCACTGAACGTGACATTTTGGGTGTCCACTGAACGTGACATTTTGGGTGTCCACTGAACGTGACATTTTGGGTGTCCACTGAACGTGACATTTTGGGTGTCCACTGAACGTGACATTTTCTTCTAAATTAAGACGTCCTTGTCGGAGGTCGCGCAGCGGGGGCGATCATGTGGAAAATTATTAAGAGATAATTCAAGTCCATCCTCTCACCTATCCTCACGCGAGACAGTGGTGAGACATCTCTCATGTGAGGTGGTGAGACATCTCTCATGTGAAGTAGTGAGATCTTTCTCATGTGAAGTGGTGAGACATCTTTCTCATGTGAGGTGGTGAGGCATCTTTCTCATGTGAGGTGGTGATACATCTTTCTCATGTGAGGTGGTGAGATATCTCTCATGTGAGGTGGTGAGACAGCTTTCTCATGTGAAGTGGTGAGACATCTCTCATGTGAGGTGGTGAGACATCTCTCATGTGAAGTGGTGAGATCTTTCTCATGTGAGGTGGTGAGGCATCTTTCTCATGTGAAGTGGTGAGACATCTTTCTCATGTGAGGTGGTGAGGCATCTTTCTCATGTGAGGTGGTGAGGCATCTTTCTCATGTGAGGTGGTGAGACATCTTTCTCATGTGAGGTGGTGAGGCATCTTTCTCATGTGAGGTGGTGAGGCATCTTTCTCATGTGAGGTGGTGAGACATCTTTCTCATGTGAGGTGGTGAGACATCTTTCTCATGTGAGGTGGTGAGACATCTTTCTCATGTGAAGTTGTGAGACATCTCTCATGTGAGGTGGTGAGACATCTTTCTCATGTGAGGTGGTGAGACATCTTTCTCATGTGAAGTGGTGAGACATCTCATGTGAAGTGGTGAGACATCTCTCATGTGAGGTGGTGAGGCATCTTTCTCATGTGAAGTGGTGAGACATCTCTCATGTGAAGTGGTGAGACATCTTTCTCATGTGAAGTGGTGAGACATCTTTCTCATGTGAAGTGGTGAGACATCTTTCTCATGTGAAGTGGTGAGATCTTTCTCATGTGAAGTGGTGAGATCTTTCTCATGTGAAGTGGTGAGATCTTTCTCATGTGAAGTGGTGAGATCTTTCTCATGTGAAGTGGTGAGATCTTTCTCATGTGAAGTGGTGAGACATCTTTCTCATGTGAAGTGGTGAGACATCTTTCTCATGTGAAGTGGTGAGACATCTTTCTCATGTGAAGTGGTGAGACATCTTTCTCATGTGAAGTGGTGAGACATCTTTCTCATGTGAGGTGGTGAGACATCTTTCTCATGTGAGGTGGTGAGACATCTTTCTCATGTGAGGTGGTGAGACATCTTTCTCATGTGAGGTGGTGAGACATCTTTCTCATGTGAAGTGGTGAGACATCTCTCATGTGAAGTGGTGAGACATCTTTCTCATGTGAAGTGGTGAGACATCTTTCTCATGTGAAGTGAGGCATCTTTCTCATGTGAAGTGAGGCATCTTTCTCATGTGAAGTGGTGAGATCTTTCTCATGTGAAGTGGTGAGATCTTTCTCATGTGAAGTGGTGAGATCTTTCTCATGTGAAGTGGTGAGACATCTTTCTCATGTGAAGTGGTGAGACATCTTTCTCATGTGAAGTGGTGAGACATCTTTCTCATGTGAAGTGGTGAGACATCTTTCTCATGTGAAGTGGTGAGACATCTTTCTCATGTGAAGTGGTGAGACATCTTTCTCATGTGAAGTGGTGAGACATCTTTCTCATGTGAAGTGGTGAGACATCTTTCTCATGTGAAGTGGTGAGACATCTTTCTCATGTGAAGTGGTGAGACATCTTTCTCATGTGAAGTGGTGAGACATCTTTCTCATGTGAAGTGGTGAGACATCTTTCTCATGTGAAGTGGTGAGACATCTTTCTCATGTGAAGTGGTGAGACATCTTTCTCATGTGAGTTGGTGAGGCATCTTTCTCATGTGAGGTGGTGAGGCATCTTTCTCATGTGAAGTGGTGAGATCTTTCTCATGTGAAGTGGTGAGACATCTTTCGCATGTGAGGTGGTGAGACATCTTTCGCATGTGAAGTGGTGACTCTTTCTCATGTGAAGTGGTGATCTTTCTCATGTGAAGTGGTGAGGCATCTTTCTCATGTGAGGTGGTGAGACATCTTTCTCATGTGAAGTGGTGAGACATCTTTCTCATGTGAAGTGGTGAGACATCTTTCTCATGTGAAGTGGTGAGACATCTTTCTCATGTGAAGTGGTGAAGCATCTTTCTCATGTGAAGTGGTGAGGCATCTTTCTCATGTGAGGTGGTGAGGCATCTTTCTCATGTGAGGTGGTGAGGCATCTTTCTCATGTGAAGTGGTGAGACATCTTTCTCATGTAAAGTGGTGAGGCATCTTTCTCATGTGAAGTGGTGAGACATCTTTCTCATGTGAGGTGGTGAGACATCTTTCTCATGTGAAGTGGTGAGGCATCTTTCTCATGTGAAGTTGTGAGACATCTTTCTCATGTAAAGTGGTGAGACATTTTTTTTCATGTAAAGTGGTGAGATCTTTCTCATGTGAGGTGGTGAGACATCTTTCTCATGTGAGGTGGTGAGACATCTTTCTCATGTGAGGTGGTGAGACATCTTTCTCATGTTAGGTGGTGAGACATCTTTCTCATGTGAAGTTGTGAGATCTTTCTCATGTGAAGTGGTGAGACATCTTTCTCATGTGAGGTGGTGAGGCATCTTTCTCATGTGAAGTGGTGAGGCATCTTTCTCATGTGAAGTGGTGAGACATCTTTCTCATGTGAGGTGGTGAGACATCTTTCACATGTGAAGTGGTGAGATCTTTCTCATGTGAAGTGGTGAGATCTTTCTCATGTGAAGTGGTGAGATCTTTCTCATGTGAAGTGGTGAGGCATCTTTCTCATGTGAAGTGGTGAGGCATCTTTCTCATGTGAGGTGGTGAGGCATCTTTCTCATGTGAGGTGGTGAGACATCTTTCTCATGTGAAGTGGTGAGACATCTTTCTCATGTGAAGTGGTGAGACATCTTTCTCATGTGAAGTGGTGAGACATCTTTCTCATGTGAGGTGGTGAGACATCTTTCACATGTGAAGTGGTGATCTTTCACATGTGAAGTGGTGAGGCATCTTTCTCATGTGAGGTGGTGAGACATCTTTCTCATGTGAAGTGGTGAGACATCTTTCTCATGTGAAGTGGTGAGGCATCTTTCTCATGTGAAGTGGTGAGATCTTTCTCATGTGAAGTGGTGAGGCATCTTTCTCATGTGAAGTGGTGAGGCATCTTTCTCATGTGAGGTGGTGAGGCATCTTTCTCATGTGAAGTGGTGAGGCATCTTTCTCATGTGAAGTGGTGAGGCATCTTTCTCATGTGAAGTGGTGAGATCTTTCTCATGTGAAGTGGTGAGATCTTTCTCATGTGAAGTGGTGAGATCTTTCTCATGTGAAGTGGTGAGATCTTTCTCATGTGAAGTGGTGAGATCTTTCTCATGTGAAGTGGTGAGATCTTTCTCATGTGAAGTGGTGAGATCTTTCTCATGTGAAGTGGTGAGATCTTTCTCATTTGAGGTGGTGAGACATCTTTCTCATTTGAGGTGGTGAGACATCTTTCTCATGTGAGGTGGTGAGACATCTTTCTCATGTGAGGTGGTGAGACATCTTTCTCATGTGAGGTGGTGAGACATCTTTCTCATGTGAGGTGGTGAGACATCTTTCTCATGTGAAGTTGTGAGATCTTTCTCATGTGAGGTGGTGAGACATCTTTCTCATGTGAGGTGGTGAGGCATCTTTCTCATGTGAAGTGGTGAGGCATCTTTCTCATGTGAAGTGGTGAGACATCTTTCTCATGTGAGGTGGTGAGACATCTTTCTCATGTGAAGTGGTGAGATCTTTCTCATGTGAAGTGGTGAGATCTTTCTCATGTGAAGTGGTGAGATCTTTCTCATGTGAAGTGGTGAGATCTTTCTCATGTGAAGTGGTGAGATCTTTCTCATGTGAAGTGGTGAGATCTTTCTCATGTGAAGTGGTGAGGCATCTTTCTCATGTGAAGTGGTGAAGCATCTTTCTCATGTGAGGTGGTGAGGGATCTTTCTCATGTGAAGTGGTGAGGCATCTTTCTCATGTGAGGTGGTGAGGGATCTTTCTCATGTGAAGTGGTGAGGCATCTTTCTCATGGGAGGTGGTGAGGGATCTTTCTCATGTGAAGTGGTGAGACATCTTTCTCATGTGAAGTGGTGAGACATCTTTCTCATGTGAAGTGGTGAGACATCTTTCTCATATGAGGTGGTGAGACATCTTCCTCATACGAGACGGTGGTGAGACATCTTCCTCATACGAGACGGTGGTTAGACATCTTCCTCATACGAGACGGTGGTGAGACATCTTCTCATACATGACGGTGGTGAGACATCTTCCTCATACGAGACGGTGGTGAGACATCTTCCTCATACGAGACGGTGGTGAGACATCTTCCTCATACGAGACGGTGGTGAGACATCTTCCTCATACGAGACGGTGGTGAGACATCTTCCTCATACGAGACGGTGGTGAGACATCTTCCTCATACGAGACGGTGGTGAGACATCTTCCTCATACGAGACGGTGGTGAGACATCTTCCTCATACGAGACGGTGGTGAGACATCTTCCTCACTAGACTTTCCTTGCGAACATGGCAACAAGGACAACGAAAGAACCATTCTTCTCTAATCTCTTCACTCCCTCTCTCCTCATCTTCTCTCCTCTCTAATCTCTTATCTTCCACCTCCCTCCCTCCCTCCCTCCCTCCCTCCCGCCCTCCTCCTCTCCCGCCCTCCCTCCCTCCCTCCCTCCCTCCCTCCCTCCCTCCCTAAAGCCCTCCCTCCCTCCTCCTCCGCCCTCCCTCCCTCCCGCCCTCCCTCCCTCCCTCCCTCCCTCCCTCCCTCCCCTCCCTAAGCCCTCCCCTCCCTCCCTCCCGCCCTCCTTCCCTCCCTACACTGGAGAAAATCATGCATTATGCAAGCAGTCTTCCCCAGAATTAAAATAACATGAACTCTCCCTCAGGCAGCGACCTCTCTTACTCTCTAAGTTGTTCTTTTACACTATAAGTTGTTCTCTTACTCTCTAAGTTGTTGTTTTACTCTATAAGTTGTTCTCTTACTCTCTAAGTTGTTCTCTTACTCTATAAGTTGTTCTCTTACTCTCTAAGTTGTTCTCTTACTCTCTAAGTTGTTCTTTTACTCTATAAGTTTTTCTCTTACTCTCTAAGTTGTTCTTTTACTCTATAAGTTGTTCTCTTACTCTCTAAGTTGTTCTCTTACTCTCTAAGTTGTTCTCTTACTCTATAAGTTGTTCTCTTACTCTCTAAGTTGTTCTCTTACTCTATAAGTTGTTCTCTTACTCTGAGTCGTTTACTGTTACATATTTAAGACGTTCTGTATAGAGCTTGTTTAACCAGCTCATTTTCTGGTCTCTTTTTCCCCCTTTATGGAAATAAGTCACTTGTGTGACTTGTGTTATCCTGGAGGATAATTTACACGTGTGTTACTGTACCTTATGTGTATATCTTCTTAAACAAACTTTGGTCTTGACATCACTTTGTCTACGTCATGTGTAGCGTGTAGATGCCTTGGATTTATCATACTGTAAATTACCATGTGTGTACTCACCTAGTTGTGGTTGCACGGGTCGAGTCATAGCTCCTGGCCCCGCCTCTTCACTGGTCGCAACTAGGTCCACTCCCAGCTCCATGAGCTTGATCATACCTCGTCTTAAAACTATGTATGGTTCCTGCCTCCACTACGTCACTTGCCAGACTATTCCACTTTCTGACAACTCTTACGACTAAAGAAATACTTCCTAACATCCCTTTGAGTGTGTGTGCAGTTAGGAGAGGTAGATATGAGAAAACATTTTGTCTATACAAGGCTGTCTGGAGAGGATTTACCACAGTAAGAATGAAGAGGAAGAGAGGAGAGAGGAGAGGAGAGTCAGATGGTGTGTGTGTGGGGGGGGGGTACTAGTGTGTGTGAGAGGACAGGTGAAGGTAAGGTGGTGTGGGTCGCCAGGTGAGCTGAGGTGATAGTGAGAGAGTATACCTGTTCCACCAGTTGGCTGAGAGGTATACCATCTTAGAAAGTTGCTGCCTGCACCACTCTTGTCTTACCAGACGCACCAGTCAGGCAGCACCACCACCACCAGGCAGCAGCACCACCAGGCAGCACCACCAGCCATCTCATGCTTACCATCACTGAGCCTTCCTCTCTATAAAAACCATATATACTATGGTTATAACTTCCACTGGTAAGCCAGTGGAAGGCATCAGTCAGATAACCAAAAGCTCCAGCTGTGGGTCATCATATAACTTAAGACCCGCGTCAGGAAACACTTGTCCTGTTTCCTGACAAACCTTACCTAACGTAACCTTCCTCTCATAAACACAGTGGTCGTAGGGTGGGGAGAGAACTTTCTGCTTTTCTATCCTTGACTGGTACACATAGCTAGAGTGCAGCTGGAGGGTGTTCCGGGGGTCAGCGCCCCTGCGCCACAGTCCTTGACCAAATAATACTACATTATAATTTACACCTAGTAAACTTTAAAGGCCATTGATCGTAAATATGTTTACGAAAATCATTCCCAGACGGTAGCAAATATCCCCAGTGAGAAGCAGAGCCACATTATGGGGAAACTGAACAAGTGTGCAGGCAACAAGACTTTTTAATACCCGTCCCTTCAGATCCCAGGCTGTCTTCAAGAGAGAGCTTGACTTGTTCTTCAAGTCGCTTCCTGATTTGCTAGGCTGTGGTGCATACGTTGGGCTTCAACCAACAGCCTGGTTGATCAGGTCATCTACCGGAGGCCTGGTCTGGGACCGGGCCGCGGGGTTGTTGACCCCCGGAACACTGTAGGTAGACTCCAGGATAGTTCTTGATCTAGATAGTAAATAATTCTTAGAAGATTGTCTCAGTGTGGACTGACACATCCTGTGCTGTCTCTCTCTCTCTCTCTCACACACACACACACACACACACACACACACACACACACACACACACACACACACACACACACACACACACACACACACACACACACACACACACACACACACACACACACACACACACACACACACACACACACACACACACACACACACACACACACACACACACACACACACACACACACACACACACACACACACACACACACACACACACACACACACACACACACACACACACACACACACACACACACACACACACACACACACACACACACACACACACACACACTTTCTGTGAAGAAAGTGTTGCAGTATAAGAGAGAAAGAGTGAGAGAAGGAAGACAGTCATAAATTCTCACAGGTGTGAGAGGGGAGTGTAAGAGAGAGAGAAGTGTGGCATCACAAAGAATACGACTGAAGAAAAGAGACAGTAAAGGATGGAGGAGGTAAATATAATGGTAATAAATTGTCGCAGGTATAAGTAGGAAGCGTGAAGGAGAGAGAGAGAGAGGCACAAGGGACTTGACAAAACTTGAGGCACTAGGAGTCTCTGGCACCGCATTATTCCTTAGTGATTACTTTGAAGGTGGATCTCAGGGTAGTTGTCAAGAAGACACTTAGTGCCAGTGTTCCACAGGGAAGTGTGCTTCACCCATTGTTCTGCAATGTCTACTTCAATCACCCCTCTCTGTGTGTGGGGGGGCACCCACAGGAATGCAAGTGGAGAGCAGAGTTAGATGGATCAGGGCTAAAATATGTCAGGTATGTGGGGGGAGAGGGGGACTTTCAAAATTAATTCAAAATTTGATTTCTTTGTGTTGTATACAAAGTGTAGTTTATATATACTGAAGTGTTGTTAAGCACACAGAAAGCAACTTTAAAGATTGAAACTCAGAGCTTACTGCTTCCAACTCTGCCTCACAATGGAAGAACCCGGGCACAATTCAGGACATGTCGGGACCAACTAATTTCTTCACACCTGTTGCCCCTCTTCACCTAGCAGTAAATAGGTACCTTAGTGTGGTGGTGTATCCTAGACAACCCTGGGCTTTGAAATGGGCTGACGCAAGATAACAGTTCTTAGTGTGTAAATGATCTGAGGCAAGATAACTAGTACACAAGAGTGAAAGTGAGGCAGGCCAGCAGTAACAGCTTGGTTGACCAGGCAGTTCAACAAGACTTGTGCAGATGTACAGGCATTGTGACCAAACGTCATTGAATAAATATTTATCTCACTGCTATCATCATTCTGGCCTAACTTTTCATGTTATCTAGTTACAGATCCTAACAAAGTCATTAATTTGTCTTGATATCGCTTGTCCTGGACCCACCTGTTAGACAACACACCGCTTGTCCTGGACCCACCTGTTAGTCAACACACCGCTTGTCCTGGACCCACCTGTTAGTCAACACACCGCTTGTCCTGGACCCACCTGTTAGTCAACACACCGCTTGTCCTGGACCCACCTGTTAGACAACACACCGCTTGTCATGGACCCACCTGTTAGACAACACACCGCTTGTCCTGGACCCACCTGTTAGTCAACACACCGCTTGTCCTGGACCCACCTGTTAGTCAACACACCGCTTGTCCTGGACCCACCTGTTAGTCGACAGACCTGGTGTACGACCAGGCCGTTGGGAACTGTCAGCGGATTTGTCTAGGACGAATTCTGCGTCTCACCCTGCCCAAGATGCCTCCCACGACAGGTACCCAGGTACCTGTTTACTACCAAGTAAAGAGGGGCAAATGGTGTCAGGAGACCAGCAGCCGTCCGCACCCTCCCAGGACTGTACCCGGGTTTTTATGATGTTGCAGCTAGAGTACCTTGGCGCTGTCCAGCACAACAAGATTTTATCAAGTTAATTCTCACTTGATAAAACTGTACACAGAGCGAAACGTTGTGACATTAAAAACGTTTCTGTCTTCACTATTGTTGACAGTACACTGTATCCTGTCGCCCTGTCCTTAATCCTCTCTTGTATTTCTCTCTCATACTATATCTTCAACTGTAGGTGAGTACACACACACACACACACTGTGTGTGTGTGTACTCACTAATTGTGGTTGCAGAAGTCGACTCTCAGTTCCTGGCCCCGCCGCTTCGCTGGTCGGTACTAGTGTGTGTGTGTGTGTGTGTGTGTGTGTGTGTGTGTGTGAACTCATTTTAATTCGTAATAAACGACTGTCAGTGCTAGAGCGCTGGACCTGTCAGTCCCGGGACCACGGTTCGAGCCTCCCGTCTGTCTTTGTTTATTCATGCATCTTGCTTCGTAGTGTAACATTAAGATTCATAAATCAGTGTGTCCGTGCAGGTTGTATCACAATACCATTAAATTGTTCCGATATGTAGGTGAGTGCGCTACCAATCGAGCTACGGGAGTACCTCGATTGGTAACTCACTCACCTGAGGTTCGTGGTTCGATTCCCGGTACGGGTGGAAACATAAGGACGTGTTTCTTTAAGATACCTGCTGTCCATGTTCACCTAGCAGTAAAATGGGTACCTGGGTGTTAGTGGACTGGTGTGGGTGGCATCCTGGGATAAAACTGACCTAATTTGCGGGAAATGCTGTACATAACAAGGGTCTTTCTATATAGTAGTATGTCATTGATGTCAGCTATGGTGTGTATACCTTGTACATGTACTGGTAGAAATATATTATTATTACTTCGTGTCTCCTACCGCACTACATCCCCATCCTCTCCCCATCTTTCGTCCATCCCAACTCTGTATTCCCCTCCCTCCCTCCTCAACCACAGTTAGGAAACAAAAAGCCTTGACAACAACAGTTCTGGGTACACGCGGCTCGGCTCCACCTTTGGCATTTCCATTTTTCCAGTGTGAAGCCCAGGGCTGTTGTGTACATCTAGTATGAAGCCCAGGGCTGTTGTGTACATCTAGTATGAAGCCCAGGGCTGTTGTGTACATCTAGTGTGAAGCCCAGGGCTGTTGTGTACATCTAGTATGAAGCCCAGGGCTGTTGTGTACATCTAGTGTGAAGCCCAGGGCTGTTGTGTAGTACATCTAGTGTGAAGCCCAGGGCGTGTGTACATCTAGTGTGAAGCCCAGGGCTGTTGTGTAGTACATCTATATGAAGCCCAGGGCTGTTGTGTACATCTAGTATGAAGCCCAGGGCTGTTGTGTACATCTAGTGTGAAGCCCAGGGCTGTTGTGTACATCAGTGTGAAGCCCAGGGCTGTTGTTACATCTAGTATGAAGCCCAGGGCTGTTGTGTACATCTAGTGTGAAGCCCAGGGCTGTTGTGTACATCTAGTATGAGCCCAGGGCTGTGTACATCTAGTGTGAAGCCCAGGGCTGTTGTGTAGTACATCTAGTGTGAAGCCCAGGGCTGTTGTGTACATCTAGTGTGAAGCCCAGGGCTGTTGTGTAGTACATCTAGTATGAAGCCCAGGGCTGTTGTGTACATCTAGTGTGAAGCCCAGGGCTGTTGTGTAGTACATCTAGTGTGAAGCCCAGGGCTGTTGTGTAGTACATCTAGTGTGAAGCCCAGGGCTGTTGTGTACATCTAGTGTGAAGCCCAGGGCTGTTGTGTACATCTAGTATGAAGCCCAGGGCTGTTGTGTACATCTAGTATGAAGCCCAGGGCTGTTGTGTACATCTAGTGTGAAGCCCAGGGCTGTTGTGTACATCTATTATGAAGCCCAGGGCTGTTGTGTACATCTAGTGTGAAGCCCAGGGCTGTTGTGTACATCTAGTGTGAAGCCCAGGGCTGTTGTGTACATCTAGTGTGAAGCCCAGGGCTGTTGTGTAGTACATCTAGTGTGAAGCCCAGGGCTGTTGTGTACATCTAGTGTGAAGCCCAGGGCTGTTGTGTAGTACATCTAGTATGAAGCCCAGGGCTGTTGTGTACATCTAGTATGAAGCCCAGGGCTGTTGTGTACATCTAGTGTGAAGCCCAGGGCTGTTGTGTACATCTAGTGTGAAGCCCAGGGCTGTTGTGTACATCTAGTATGAAGCCCAGGGCTGTTGTGTACATCTAGTGTGAAGCCCAGGGCTGTTGTGTACATCTAGTATGAAGCCCAGGGCTGTTGTGTACATCTAGTGTGAAGCCCAGGGCTGTTGTGTAGTACATCTAGTGTGAAGCCCAGGGCTGTTGTGTACATCTAGTGTGAAGCCCAGGGCTGTTGTGTAGTACATCTAGTATGAAGCCCAGGGCTGTTGTGTACATCTAGTGTGAAGCCCAGGGCTGTTGTGTAGTACATCTAGTGTGAAGCCCAGGGCTGTTGTGTAGTACATCTAGTGAAGCCCAGGGCTGTTGTGTACATCTAGTGTGAAGCCCAGGGCTGTTGTGTACATCTAGTATGAAGCCCAGGGCTGTTGTGTACATCTAGTTGAAGCCCAGGGCTGTTGTGTACATCTAGTGTGAAGCCCAGGGCTGTTGTGTACATCTAGTGTGAAGCCCAGGGCTGTTGTGTACATCTAGTATGAAGCCCAGGGCTGTTGTGTACATCTAGTGTGAAGCCCAGGGCTGTTGTGTACATCTAGTATGAAGCCCAGGGCTGTTGTGTACATCTAGTGTGAAGCCCAGGGCTGTTGTGTACATCTAGTGTGAAGCCCAGGGCTGTTGTGTACATCTAGTATGAAGCCCAGGGCTGTTGTGTACATCTAGTGTGAAGCCCAGGGCTGTTGTGTACATCTAGTGTGAAGCCCAGGGCTGTTGTGTACATCTAGTGTGAAGCCCAGGGCTGTTGTGTACATCTAGTATGAAGCCCAGGGCTGTTGTGTACATCTAGTATGAAGCCCAGGGCTGTTGTGTACATCTAGTGTGAAGCCCAGGGCTGTTGTGTACATCTAGTGTGAAGCCCAGGGCTGTTGTGTACATCTAGTATGAAGCCCAGGGCTGTTGTGTACATCTAGTATGAAGCCCAGGGCTGTTGTGTACATCTAGTGTGAAGCCCAGGGCTGTTGTGTACATCTAGTGTGAAGCCCAGGGCTGTTGTGTAGTACATCTAGTGTGAAGCCCAGGGCTGTTGTGTAGTACATCTAGTGTGAAGCCCAGGGCTGTTGTGTGTACATCTAGTGTGAAGCCCAGGGCTGTTGTGTAGTACATCTAGTGTGAAGCCCAGGGCTGTTGTGTAGTACATCTAGTGTGAAGCCCAGGGCTGTTGTGTAGTACATCTAGTGTGAAGCCCAGGGCTGTTGTGTAGTACATCTAGTGTGAAGCCCAGGGCTGTTGTGTAGTACATCTAGTGTGAAGCCCAGGGCTGTTGTGTAGTACATCTAGTGTGAAGCCCAGGGCTGTTGTGTACATCTAGTGTGAAGCCCAGGGCTGTTGTGTACATCTAGTATGAAGCCCAGGGCTGTTGTGTACATCTAGTGTGAAGCCCAGGGCTGTTGTGTACATCTAGTGCTTTTTAAACTCGCCTTGCTGACTTACCATATTACGTACAACTTTGAAGATGACTTAGCTTATTACGTACAACTTTGAAGATGACTTAGCTTATTACGTACAACTTTGAAGATGACTTAGCTTATTACGTACAACTTTGAAGATGACTTAGCTTATTACGTACAACTTTGAAGATGACTTAGCTTATTACGTACAACTTTGAAGATGACTTAGCTTATTACGTACAACTTTGAAGATGACTTAGCTTATTACGTACAACTTTGAAGATGACTTAGCTTATTAAGGACCACACTAGAAATAAGTCATTTTGACTTTTATGGGTTATCGTGGAGGGTAATTTACACTATGTATGATAATTGTACCTTTGTGTACCTGTGGCTAAATAAACTTAGAATGTAACTTTGAAGCTGACGTAGCTGACGAACTATTTTAGTGGGACACTTGAAGACATTATCAGACTGACACTACTGAAGTCCCCCAGCTCAGACTGACACTACTGAAGTCCCCCAGATCAGACTGACACTACTGAAGTCCCCCAGCTCAGACTGACACTACTGAAGTCCCCCAGCTCAGACTGACACTACTGAAGTCCCCCAGCTCAGACTGACACTACTGAAGTCCCCCAGCTCAGACTGACACTACTGAAGTCCCCCAGCTCAGACTGACACTACTGAAGTCCCCCAGCTCAGACTGACACTACTGAAGTCCCCAGCTCAGACTGACACTACTGAAGTCCCCCAGCTCAGACTGACACTACTGAAGTCCCCCAGCTCAGACTGACACTACTGAAGTCCCCAGCTCAGACTGACACTACTGAAGTCCCCAGCTCAGACTGACACTACTGAAGTCCCCAGCTCAGACTGACACTACTGAAGTCCCCAGCTCAGACTGACACTACTGAAGTCCCCAGCTCAGACTGACACTACTGAAGTCCCCCAGCTCAGACTGACACTACTGAAGTCCCCCAGCTCAGACTGACACTACTGAAGTCCCCCAGCTCAGGCTGACACTACTGAAGTCCCCAGCTCAGGCTGACACTACGTAGAGAGTCCCCCAGCTCAGGCTGACACTACTGAAGCCCCCAGCTCAGGCTGACACTACTGAAGCCCCACAGCTCAGACTGACACTACTGAAGCCCCACAGCTCAGACTGACACTACTGAAGCCCCCCAGCTCAGACTGACACTACTGAAGCCCCCCAGCTCAGACTGACACTACTGAAGCCCCCAGCTCAGACTGACACTACTGAAGCCCCAGCTCAGACTGACACTACTGAAGCCCCCAGCTCAGACTGACACTACTGAAGCCCCCAGCTCAGACTGACACTACTGAAGCCCCCAGCTCAGACTGACACTACTGAAGCCCCCAGCTCAGACTGACACTACTGAAGCCCCCAGATCAGACTGACACTACTGAAGCCCCCAGCTCAGACTGACACTACTGAAGCCCCCAGCTCAACTGACACTACTGAAGCCCCCAGCTCAGACTGACACTACTGAAGCCCCCAGCTCAGACTGACACTACTGAAGCCCCCAGCTCAGACTGACACTACTGAAGCCCCCAGCTCAGACTGACACTACTGAAGCCCCCAGCTCAGACTGACACTACTGAAGCCCCCAGCTCAGACTGACACTACTGAAGCCCCCAGCTCAGACTGCACTACTGAAGCCCCCAGCTCAGACTGACACTACTGAAGCCCCCAGCTCAGACTGGCACTACTGAAGCCCCCAGCTCAGACTGGCACTACTGAAGCCCCCAGCTCAGACTGGCACTACTGAAGCCCCCAGCTCAGACTGGCACTACTGAACCCCCAGCTCAGACTGCACTACTGAAGCCCCCAGCTCAGACTGGCACTACTGAAGCCCCCAGCTCAGACTGCACTACTGAAGCCCCCAGCTCAGACTGACACTACTGAAGCCCCCAGCTCAGACTGACACTACTGAAGCCCCCAGCTCAGACTGACACTACTGAAGCCCCCAGCTCAGACTGACACTACTGAAGCCCCCAGCTCAGACTGACACTACTGAAGCCCCAGCTCAGACTGACACTACTGAAGCCCCCAGCTCAGACTGACACTACTGAAGCCCCCAGCTCAGACTGACACTACTGAAGCCCCCAGCTCAGACTGACACTACTGAAGCCCCCAGCTCAGACTGACACTACTGAAGCCCCCAGCTCAGACTGACACTACTGAAGCCCCCAGCTCAGACTGACACTACTGAAGCCCCCAGCTCAGACTGACACTACTGAAGCCCCCAGCTCAGACTGACACTACTGAAGCCCCCAGCTCAGACTGACACTACTGAAGCCCCCAGCTCAGACTGACACTACTGAAGCCCCCAGCTCAGACTGACACTACTGAAGCCCCCAGCTCAGACTGACACTACTGAAGCCCCCAGCTCAGACTGACACTACTGAAGCCCCCAGCTCAGACTGACACTACTGAAGCCCCCCAGCTCAGACTGACACTACTGAAGCCCCCCAGCTCAGACTGACACTACTGAAGCCCCCCAGCTCAGACTGACACTACTGAAGCCCCCAGCTCAGACTGACACTACTGAAGCCCCCAGCTCAGACTGACACTACTGAAGCCCCCAGCTCAGACTGACACTACTGAAGCCCCCAGCTCAGACTGACACTACTGAAGCCCCCAGCTCAGACTGACACTACTGAAGCCCCCAGCTCAGACTGACACTACTGAAGCCCCCAGCTCAGACTGACACTACTGAAGCCCCCAGCTCAGACTGACACTACTGAAGCCCCCAGCTCAGACTGACACTACTGAAGCCCCCAGCTCAGACTGACACTACTGAAGCCCCCCAGCTCAGACTGACACTACTGAAGCCCCCCAGCTCAGACTGACACTGTGGTGTTCTTTATGATGGATTTGGTAATAAACACAAATGTAATAGGTTGGTAACTGGTATATTGGTGAAAATTTGAGTACACCCAGAGCCTGTGCCTTGCCTGTCTATTCTCTTTGTCGCTCCTGTGGACGAGGGGTGCTCATATTCAAAGGTTGACCTCTGACATTGCTTAGGTCAGCAGGAAAGGCTAGTAACGGACAGTGATCACGTGAAAGGCTTGTGACTCAACTAACGGTTGGTAAGTTACAATTACTACTACTGAACGTAAGTACTACTACTGACAGCTCGGTCATGTTATGTATGGCGTCTCGACATACAGCTAATACAAACTAGAGGCGACAGGCGTACAGCTCTGGACTGATTCTATGCAATGTCAAAGTACACAACAGTTGAACATTATAACTATACATAAGGATATTATCAGGATGGAAGTCAATATAATGGATCTTATTGTAATGCATTACTAGGTATGATATATCACAATTCATAGGAGTTAATAGGCTCAACGTCGGAATATTACAATAAAAGAGATAAAAAAAAGTTGATCGATTGATCTGTATTCATGTGATTATAGATTCTGAGGAAATATATTTACAAAGAAGGAAGTGACTAACAGACAAGGCAGATTCGGTGCACTCTCAAATCTCACTGTTAAATCTCAGAATTCGGAGAGAACGTGAACACAAAAAAAATTCTTGAATAATACTAAGTTGATATTGTAGCACACAGTGGTTTTACAATTTAAACTATATTATTCATCTATACAGGTTATTTACATTTAACCCCAACTCTGCTAGGGTGAGATTGACATATGCTGAATGATTATCATCTCTGGGAGGATCAAACTCTGTTGCAATGGGTAACTCAATTTGTGGTTGAGGAAGATCTAAATTGGTATTCACAAATGACATTTGAGGACTTCTGAAAACTTGTCGTGTATGTAGGGAATAACGACATTCAGGTTGATCATCTGACTGATCATTAGAGGTAGAGGGTACAGCATCAGGAGGATTGTCAGAGTCTGTCTCATTTGTCTGGTTGTCAGGGACCTCGTCCTCATCGCATACTAACTTCATATTATCTAAATGCGATTCTTTATACTGACCCGTACTGATTTCTCTAACCTTATACTTATTGTCATTAATATGTTCAACTACTTGATAAGGACCAACAAACTTTTGATCAAGCTTAGGCATTGCAGATGTTTTGTTAAAGTTAGCATAACTCTCGAACCTGCTTTAACTTTGGTCGGTTTGGCTCGAATGTTAGTGACTAGTAAATTCTGCTGTTGATTTATGAAGTGTTTCTCGGATCCTTCTGAAAACACTGAGCTTGGCTGGTACGAGTTGCTATGAAATCATCAGGATTGTAATTTGGTTTCAAATTAGAATATAACTCATAAGGCAAACGCTTATCGACACCGTACAACGCATAATGTGGAGTGTCGCCTATTGAAGCATTGTAAGCAGAATTTATTGCACACTGAACATCAGGTATAAATTCATTCCAGGTTGCACTATTGGGACTGATAGTGGCTCTCAAGACGTCGAAGTACTTTCTTATTAGTTCTTTCCACTAAACCATTACTGGCAGGATGGTGAGGAACAAGGTCGATTTAGAGATCTTGTACAAAGTACACAAATTTTCAAGAATCTCATTACAGAATTCACCTCCATTATCTGTTACTAGGGACTTAGGAGTTGTATGTCTGCAGATTATACGTTCTTTAAACGCTTTAGCTACTGTCTCGGCAGTCTTACCTGCAATAGGAACTAATTCACAATATCTGGTGAAATGATCTACCATAACACAGATGTTTGTTGCCCTGGAGGGAACATTGAAAATTAGTTAACAGATCTAGCACAACTCTTTCCCATGGTTCACTAGTAGTTGGATACACCTGAATTGGATTAGGACCAGTAACATTGCCTTTATGTTGCATACAGACACTACATTTCTTAACATACTCAGTAATATCAGTTGCCATACGAGGCCAAAAGTATTTCAATATGGCTTGTTTTACAGAACGATTCATACCAGAGCGTGCAACACCTGGTACATCGTGAACTAGCTGTAAGGCTACATTCACTAGTGACTGTGGAATTACTAACTGGTATACCCTTCTACTAGGAGTACCCAGCTCGGCTGTTTGATACAGTAATTCTTGGTTCATGACAAAGTCACTGATGGGTGCTGGTGGCTTCACAGTAAGAATATGATCTTCCTGGAGCAGGAATAAAATCACACCAGACCACATGGGATCTGTTCTTTGAGCATTCTTTACATCCTCTGCACAAAATGGAGGATCTGCAGTTACTATACTAACATGATGCGATAAAGCATCTGCAACTACATTTGACTTGCCAGGTAAATGTTCAAAGGTGGGGTTGAACTCTTGGATATTCAACGACCATCTGGCTAGTCTTCCAGTAGGTTGTTTATTCTGGAATAAAGGTATCAGTGGGCCATGGTCTGTCAAGACATGAACAGAGTACAGTGGTCCCTCGGTTTTCGTGCATCTCCAAACTCGAACATTTATGTAAGTGTATTTTCGTAAGTGCTGTTGCAAGTGTATTTTGGGGGGTCTGAAATAGACTAACCTACGTGACATTATTTCTTAAGGAAGTAAATTCGTTCGGTAATGGCACTTGAGCAGCATTCTGGAACGAATTTTCGGCGAAAACCGAGGGACCACTGTACTGATATATGATGTCTCGGAAGTGCTTTAAAGACCATACTATCGCTAAAGCTTCTTGCTCAGTTACTGTATAATTATGTTCAGCCTTTGTAAGGACTCAGCTAGCAAATGCAACTGCGTTGTACTTACTACCGGTCTTTTGTGCGAGTACGGCACCTATGCTAATGGAACTAGCATCGGTTGTTAGGTAGAAAGGCTTAGAAAAATCTGGAAATTTCAAAATTGGAACAGATGTTAGCTTTTCTTTGAGAGTTTGGAATGCTCTTTCTTGACAGAAGGTTCAAACGAAAGAAGCATCTTTCTTAAGCAACTCGGTTAGAGCTGCTATGGAAGAAAAATTGGCAATAAAAGATCTATAAAAACCTGCTAAGCCCACAAAGGATCTTACGGCATCAGCAGTTTTGGGAGATGGAAAATTTAATACTGCAGTTACTTTACTTTGGTCAGTCGTAACCCCTCTAGGAGTGACTACGTGACCAAGAAACTTGATTTCTGATCTGAAAAATTGACATTTAGACAGTTTGATGTTTAAATTGGCTTCTTCAAGCTTACCAAGTACCACATCAAGTCTTTTCAAGTGCGTATCCACGTCTTGTGACATGACAGTCACATCATCTAAGTACACCTTAAGTGCGTTACCTATGAGGCCTCTAAAAATATTGGTCATGAGCCTCGAGAATGTGATAGGTGAAGACCGTAACCCGAAAGCCATACGGAGGAAGTGAAAATGGCCTGTTGGAGTGGAGAATGCGGTTAGCTCTTGGCTGTCCTCGTGAAGAGGGACTTGCCAAAACCATTGTAACAAATCTAGAGTCGAGAAAACTTTGTGATCTCCGATGTTACATAAAAGGTCACTAAGTACAGGAAGTGGGAAGTGATCTGGAATTGTTTTCGCATTTAACTTCCTAAAATCAATCACTGGGCGCTAAGTACTGTCCTTAGGTACTAGGATCAGGGGCGTATTTCAGGGTGAATTGCTAGGCGCGATAACACCATCCTCAAGCATCTGGTTGATCAATTCATCTGCGACAGCAACTTGTGAATGATGCATTCTGTATGCAGGTATATAATTATTGGTCTACTGTGTAACTCTCACATAGAGTAGTGCAGCAGCACCCTGCGGATGCATCCAATTTTGCTAAAAAGTGTATTATATATATATATGAGTGTAAAGTGTGCTTTGTGAGAGTTTTGAATGTTGTGGCTGTACGACAAGTTAGCTTCATTAATATGCTTGAAAGTACTCGCTCATGTATGTAAATTATTATAACTCAGAAAGCTCTGAATGAGAGAGAGGGAGAGAGAGAGAGAAGTGAAGGATTAAGGTTGGTCATCCTTCAAGGTCGGGACTCTTGTCAATGGTGAAGGACTCTTGATATGAGCAACTCATGTTGACTTACTCCCTCTTCCTTCTCTTTTTCCTCTAGTGCCCCTCCTACTCTATTCTTCCTCCTCTAGTGCCCTCCTCTTTCTCTAGTGCCCCTCCTCTTCCTCTAGTGCCCCTCCTCTTCCTCTAGTGCCCCTCCTCTTCCTCTAGTGCCCCCCTCTTCCTCTAGTGCCCCTCCTCTTCCTCTAGTGCCCCTCCTCTTCCTCTAGTGCCCCTCCTCTTCCTCTAGTGCCCCTCCTCTTCCTCTAGTGCTCCTCCTACTCTACTCTTCCTCCTCTAGTGCCCTCCCCTTCCTCTAGTGCTCCTCCTCTTCCTCTAGTGCCCCTCCTACTCTACTCTTCCTCTTCTAGTGCCCTCCCCTTCCTCTAGTGCTCCTCCTCTTCCTCTAGTGCCCCTCCTACTCTACTCTTCCTCTTCTAGTGCCCTCCCCTTCCTCTAGTGTTCCTCCTCTTCCTCTAGTGCTCCTCCTCTTCCTCTAGTGCCCCTCCTACTCTACTCTTCCTCTTCTAGTGCCCTCCCCTTCCTCTAGTGCCCCTCCTCTTCCTCTAGATCTCCTCCTACTCTACTCTTCCTCCTCTAGTGCCCTCCCCTTCCTCTAGTGCTCCTCCTCTTCCTCTAGTGCCCCTCCTACTCTACTCTTCCTCTTCTAGTGCCCCTCCTACTCTACTCTTCCTCTTCTAGTGCCCCTCCTACTCTACTCTTCCTCTTCTAGTGCCCCTCCTCTCCTCCTCCTGTAGTGCCCCTCCTCTCCTCCTCCTCCTGTAGGGCCCCTCCTCTCCTCTTCCTCTAGTGCCCTTCCTCTCCTCTTCCTCTAGTGCCCCTCCTCTCCTCCTCCTTCTGTAGTGCCCCTTCTCTCCTCCTGTAGTGCCCCTCCTCTCTCCCTTAGTGCCTCCTTCTGTAGTGCCCCCTCCTCTCCTGTAGTGCCCTCCTCTCCTCCTGTAGTGCCCCTCCTCTCCTCCTTAGTGCCCCTCCTCTCCTCCTCCTCTAGTGCCCTCCTCTCCTCCTCCTGTAGTGCCCTCTCCTCTCCTCTCCTCGTAGTGCCCTCTCCTGTAGTGCTCCTCTCCTCCTGTAGTGCCCCTCCTCCTCCTGTAGTGCCCTCCTCTCCTCCTGTAGTGCCCCTCCTCTCCTCCTGTAGTGCCCCTCCTCTCCTCCTGTAGTGCCCCTCCTCTCCTCCTGTAGTGCCCCTCCTCTCCTCCTGTAGTGCCCCTCCTCCTCCTGTAGTGCCCCTCCTCTCCTCCTCCTCCTGTAGTGCCCCTCCTCTCCTCCTCCTGTAGTGCCCCTCCTCCTCCTTAGTGCCCCTCCTCTCCTCCTCATCTAGTGCCCCTCCTCTCCTCCTCATCTAGTGCCCCTCCTCTCCTCCTCATCTAGTGCCCCTCCTCTCCTCCTCATCTAGTGCCCCTCCTCTCCTCCTCCTCATCTAGTGCCCTCTCTCTCCTCCCTCCTCATCTAGTGCCCCTCCTCTCCTCATCATCTAGTGCCCCTCCTCTCCTCCTCATCTAGTGCCCCTCCTCTCCTCATCATCTAGTGCCCTTCCTCTCCTCCTCATCTAGTGCCCCTCCTCTCCTCCTCATCTAGTGCCCCTCCTCTCCTCCTCCTGTAGTGCCCCTCCTCTCCTCCTCATCTAGTGCCCCTCCTCTCCTCCTCATCTAGTGCCCCTCTCTCCTCCTCCTCATCTAGTGCCCCTCCTCTCCTCATCATCTAGTGCCCTTCCTCTCCTCATCTAGTGCCCCTCCTCTCCTCATCATCTAGTGCCCCTCCTCTCCTCCTCCTCATCTAGTGCCCCTCCTCTCCTCCTCATCTAGTGCCCCTCCTCTCCTCCTCCTCATCTAGTGCCCCTCCTCTCCTCCTCCTCATCTAGTGCCCCTCCTCTCCTCCTCCTCATCTAGTGCCCCTCCTCTCCTCCTCCTCATCTAGTGCCCCTCCTCTCCTCCTCCTCATCTAGTGCCCCTCCTCTCCTCCTCATCATCTAGTGCCCCTCCTCTCCTCCTCCTCATCTAGTGCCCCTCCTCTCCTCACAGCTCCTGGCCCAGCCTTGTGTGTACTCGTATGTACTCTGCTATATGTGGTCGCAGGGTCGATTCACAGCTCCTGGCCCAGCCTTGTGTGTACTCGTATGTACTCTGCTGTATGTGGTCGCAGGGTCGATTCACAGCTCCTGGCCTAGCCTTGTGTGTACTCGTATGTACTCTGCTATATGTGGTCGCAGGGTCGATTCACAGCTCCTGGCCCAGCCTTGTGTGTACTCGTATGTACTCTGCTGTATGTGGTCGCAGGGTCGATTCACAGCTCCTGGCCCAGCCTTGTGTGTACTCGTATGTACTCTGCTATATGTGGTCGCAGGGTCGATTCACATCTGGCCTAGCCTTGTGTGTACTCGTATGTACTCTGCTATATGTGGTCGCAGGGTCGATTCACAGCTCCTGGCCCAGCCTTGTGTGTACTCATATGTACTCTGCTATATGTGGTCGCAGGGTCGATTCACAGCTCCTGGCCCAGCCTTGTGTGTACTCGTATGTACTCTGCTATATGTGGTCGCAGGGTCGATTCACAGCTCCTGGCCCAGCCTTGTGTGTACTCGTATGTACTCTGCTGTATGTGGTCGCAGGGTCGATTCACAGCTCCTGGCCCAGCCTTGTGTGTACTCATATGTACTCTGCTATATGTGGTCGCAGGGTCGATTCACAGCTCCTGGCCCAGCCTTGTTTGTACTCATATGTACTCTGCTATATGTGGTCGCAGGGTCGATTCACATCTGGCCCAGCCTTATGTGTACTCATATGTACTCTGCTATATGTGGTCGCAGGGTCGATTCACAGCTCCTGGCCCAGCCTTGTTTGTACTCATATGTACTCTGCTATATGTGGTCGCAGGGTCGATTCACATCTGGCCCAGCCTTATGTGTACTCATATGTACTCTGCTATATGTGGTCGCAGGGTCGATTCACAGCTCCTGGCCCAGCCTTGTTTGTACTCATATGTACTCTGCTATATGTGGTCGCAGGGTCGATTCACATCTGGCCCAGCCTTATGTGTACTCGTATGTACTCTGCTATATGTGGTCGCAGGGTCGATTCACAGCTCCTGGCCCAGCCTTGTTTGTACTCATATGTACTCTGCTATATGTGGTCGCAGGGTCGATTCACAGCTCCTGGTCCAGCCTTGTGTGTACTCATATGTACTCTGCTATATGTGGTCGCAGGGTCGATTCACAGCTCCTGGCCCAGCCTTGTGTGTACTCATATGTACTCTGCTATATGTGGTCGCAGGGTCGATTCACAGCTCTTGGCCCAGCCTTGTGTGTACTCATATGTACTCTGCTATATGTGGTCGCAGGGTCGATTCACATCTGGCCCAGCCTTATGTGTACTCATATGTACTCTGCTATATGTGGTCGCAGGGTCGATTCACAGCTCCTGGCCCAGTCTTGTGTGTACTCATATGTACTCTGCTATATGTGGTCGCAGGGTCGATTCACAGCTCCTGGCCCAGCCTTGTGTGTACTCGTATGTACTCTGCTATATGTGGTCGCAGGGTCGATTCACATCTCCTGGCCCAGCCTTGTGTGTACTCGTATGTACTCTGCTATATGTGGTCGCAGGGTCGATTCACAGCTCCTGGCCCAGCCTTGTGTGTACTCGTATGTACTCTGCTGTATGTGGTCGAAGGGTCGATTCACAGCTCCTGGCCCAGCCTTGTGTGTACTCGTATGTACTCTGCTATATGTGGTCGCAGGGTCGATTCACAGCTCCTGGCCCAGCCTTGTGTGTACTCATATGTACTCTGCTATATGTGGTCGCAGGGTCGATTCACATCTCCTGGCCCAGCCTTGTGTGTACTCGTATGTACTCTGCTATATGTGGTCGCAGGGTCGATTCACAGCTCCTGGCCCAGCCTTGTGTGTACTCGTATGTACTCTGCTGTATGTGGTCGCAGGGTCGATTCACAGCTCCTGGCCCAGCCTTGTGTGTACTCATATGTACTCTGCTATATGTGGTCGCAGGGTCGATTCACATCTCCTGGCCCAGCCTTGTGTGTACTCGTATGTACTCTGCTATATGTGGTCGCAGGGTCGATTCACAGCTCCTGGCCCAGCCTTGTGTGTACTCGTATGTACTCTGCTGTATGTGGTCGCAAGGTCGATTCACATCTCCTGGCCCAGCCTTGTGTGTACTCGTATGTACTCTGCTATATTTGGTCGCAGGGTCGATTCACAGCTCCTGGCCCAGCCTCTTCGCTGGTCGCTACTAGGTTCACTCTCTCCCTGCTGCAAGAAGCTTATCGTACCTCTTCTTAAAGCTATATATGGATCCTGCCTCCACTACATCACTTGCTGACAACTGTATGACTGAAGAAATACTGCCTAATATCCCTGTGACTGAGGTTTTAACTTCCATTTGTGTCTTGTTATTGCTGTGTCTCATCTCTGAAACATTCTAGTCCTGTTCACCTTGTCATTTCCTCTCACTATTGTGTATGTCGTTATCATATCTCTCCCCAGTGAATTAGCATTTGTCCAAGCACTTGTCACTAAAATACTTGGCACACTGTCCCTAGCACTTATGCTGCCATCTGGTGGGTGTGGTTCAGTATAGAGGTCAGTGTAGCAGAGTGTGTTCCCTGCTCACTAAATGGACAGGCAGCGGACAGGCCAGACGTACCCTTCTCTGTGTTGCAGGACTACTAGCGTGGCGCTCCCACCAACTTACTGTACCCATATTTGCCCAAATGCACCAAAGGCTCGCCTCCATGATTATTATATCAACCAAGCTACCATACCATGATTGTGTGTGTGTATGGGGTAGTAGTGTGTGTACTCACCTAGTTGTGGTTGCAGGGGTCGACTCACAGCTCCTGGCCCCATGTGTGTGGTGATTGAGTCACTAGCTGCTTGTATTTATTTCTTTATGTGAGTGTAAACTCGTGCTGGTCCTTCAGTACAGTAGTGGTGAAGGCTCGATCCTCCGTTTGTGTGGTTCGTTCACTTGTGTTCCTGGCGTTTTAACAAACATACCTGAGACTTACCTGTAATCTGTGTCGGGAGTTTTCCTTCTGGACCTGTGGCTAGGCCTCCCTGTTGATTGCTTGGCCGACCAGGCTGTTGCTGTTGGCGGCTTGCTGACTCACAGATCCATCACAGCCTGGTTGATCTGGCACACCACGGAGGTAGTGATCTAATTTTCACTTGAACGTTTCTACATTGATTCCAGCAGTACTTGTAGTATCTACTGGGCCCACATATCAGTCCCATCAAACACCTTAACTACTGGGAACACTTGACTTGTACTCACTGGAGCACAGGCGAGAGAGATACAGCATAATCTTCAATTGGAAAAAACCTGGAGGGACTGGTCCCTAATGTGCACATACAAATCACTCCCTACGAAAGCAAAAGACTGGGCAGGCGGTGCAAAATACCCCCAGTGAAAAGTAGGGGCGCCATTAGTACACTAAGAGAAAACACCATAAGTGTCCGGAGCCCAAGACTGTTCAACAGCCTCCCACCAGCCATAAGGGAAATTACCTATGGACCCGTGGCTGTCTTCAAGAGGGAGCTGGACAGATACCTAAAGTCAGTGCCGGATCAGCCGGGCTGATCAGGCAGTAACAGTCAGCAGTAACAGCCTAGTTGATCAGGCCCTGATCCACCGGGAGGCCTGGTCGTGGACCAGGCCGCGGGGGCGTTGCCCCCCAGAGCACCCTCCAGATAGGGTTCAGATTTGGGATTAAACCCTGCAGCATCTTGCACGTGTACATTATTGTGTATCTCGCCTTCTCTCTGGAGAGAACATCTCTACTTTTTCTTAGGCACTCCCAGTAATTTAAATGGTTTATTGGTTGTATGTGGGTAGTAAATGCTGTGTATTTTTCCAGCTGTGTCTCGCCTGCTGTGTGTCTCCTGCTGTGAACGCCACTCTCAACACAGAGTCGTACTCCAAGTGAGACAGCACAACGTATTTGAATATTGTCACCATTGCCATTATTTCTCACCTTTTGAGAGTTCTCATTATCCATTATGTTATTTTGCTGACCTTTGCAGGAAACTGTGCGGGTTTAGTGCTTCCCCTTAATTATAATAATAATGCAGGCAAGAGAGGTTGATGTTTCACCTATATTGATGATGTTTTGCACACACTGGACTTTATTGTGTTTGTGACTTGATGAAGACACTGTTGGGCGAAACATCGTCAATAAAGGTTCCATATAACTGTATCTGTGTCTCCCTATAATCGTGGTGGTATCTCTTACTAGTACATACCAAGATACCTTGTGACGAATTCCTCCTTGTTGTCCGTGGCTTGGTTGGCAGCGCTCTCGCCTCTACATTGAGTGTCCGTGGTTCGATCCCCGACATGTGTGGATATGCCGGGCGTGTTACCTTACACCTGTTGTCCCTGTTCACCTAGTAGTAAGTAGGTACCTGGGTGTTAGTGGACTGGTGTGGGTGGCATCCTGGGGGACAGATTTGAAGGACCACAATGGAAATAAAATACAGTCCTCGATGACGCACTGACTAGGGTTATCCTGAGTGGATAACACTCCCCACCCTGGGTTATCCTGGGTGGATAACACTCCCCACCCTGGGTTATCCTGGGTGGATAACACTCCCTACCCTGGGTTATCCTGAGTGGATAACACTCCCTACACTGGGTTATCCTGAGTGGATAACACTCCCTACCCTGGGTTATCCTGATTGGATAACACTCCCTACCCTGGGTTATCCTGAGTGGATAACACTCCCTACCCTGGGTTATCCTGAGTGGATAACACTCCCTACACTGGGTTATCCTGAGTGGATAACACTCCCTACCCTGGGTTATCCTGAGTGGATAACACTCCCTACCCTGGGTTATCCTGAGTGGATAACACTCCCCACCCTGGGTTATCCTGAGTAGATAACACTCCCTACCCTGGGTTATCCTGAGTGGATAACACTCCCTACCCTGGGTTATCCTGAGTGGATAACACTCCCTACCCTGGGTTATCATGGGTGGATAACACTCCCTACCCTGGGTTATCCTGAGTGACTGACCCTCCCTACCCTGGGTTATCCTGAGTGGATAACACTCCCCACCCTGGGTTATCCTGAGTGGATAACACTCCCTACCCTGGGTTATCCTGAGTGACTGACCCTCCCTACCCTGGGTTATCCTGAGTGGATAACACTCCCCACCCTGGGTTATCCTGAGTGGATAACACTCCCTACCCTGGGTTATCCTGAGTGACTGACCCTCCCTACCCTGGGTTATCCTGAGTGGATAACACTCCCTACCCTGGGTTATCCTCAGTGGATAACACTCCCTACCCTGGGTTATCCTGAGTGGATAACACTCCCTACCCTGGGTTATCCTGAGTGGATAACACTCCCTACCCTGGGTTATCCTGAGTGGATAACACTCCCTACCCTGGGTTATCCTGAGTGGATAACACTCCCTACCCTGGGTTATCCTGAGTGGATAACACTCCCTACCCTGGGTTATCCTGAGTGGATAACACTCCCTACCCTGGGTTATCCTGAGTGGATAACACTCCCTACCCTGGGTTATCCTGAGTGGATAACACTCCCTACCCTGGGTTATCCTGAGTGGATAACACTCCTACCCTGGGATTTATCCTGGAAGTGGATAACACTCCCTACCCTGGGTTATCCTGAGTGGATAAACACTCCCTACCCTGGGTTATCCTGAGTGGATAACACTCCCTACCCTGGGTTATCCTGAGTGGATAACACTCCTACCCTGGGTTATCCTGAGTGGATAACACTCCCTACCCTGGGTTATCCTGAGTGGATAACACTCCTACCCTGGGTTATCCTGAGTGGATAACACTCCCTACCCTGGGTTATCCTGAGTGGATAACATCCCTACCCTGGGTTATCCTGAGTGGATAACACTCCCTACCCTGGGTTATCCTGAGTGGATAACACTCCCTACCCTGGGTTATCCTGAGTGGATAACACTCCCTACCCTGGGTTATCCTGAGTGGATAACACTCCCTACCCTGGGTTATCCTGAGTGGATAACACTCCCTACCCTGGGTTATCCTGAGTGGATAACACTCCCTACCCTGGGTTATCCTGAGTGGATAACACTCCCTACCCTGGGTTATCCTGAGTGGATAACACTCCCTACCCTGGGTTATCCTGAGTGGATAACACTCCCTACCCTGGGTTATCCTGAGTGGATAACACTCCCTACCCTGGGTTATCCTGAGTGGATAACACTCCCTACCCTGGGATTATCCTGAGGTGGATAACACTCCCTACCCTGGGTTATCCTGAGTGACTGACCCTCCCTACCTGGGTTATCCTGAGTGGATAACACTCCTACCCTGGGTTATCCTGGGTGGATAACACTCCCTACCCTGGGTTATCCTGAGTGACTGACCCTCTTACCCTGGGTTATCCTGAGTGGATAACACTCCCCACCCTGGGTTATCCTGAGTGGATAACACTTCCCACCCTGGGTTATCCTGAGTGGATAACACTCCCTACCCTGGGTTATCCTGAGTGACTGACCCTCCCTACCCTGGATTATCCTGAGTGGATAACACTCCCTACCCTGGGTTATCCTGAGTGGATAACACTCCCTACCCTGGGGTATCCTGAGTGACTGACCCTCCCTACCCTGGGTTATCCTGAGTGGATGACACTCCCCACCTTGGGTTATCCTGAGTGGATAACACTCCCCACCCTGGGTTATCCTGAGTGGATAACACTACCCTGGGTTATCCTAAGTGGATAACACTCCCTACCCTGGGTTATCCTGAGTGGATAACCCTCCCTACCCTGGGTTATCCTGAGTGAATAACACTCCCTACCCTGGGTTATCCTGGGTGGATAACACTCCCTACCCTGGGTTATCCTGTGTGACTGACCCTCCTTACCCTGGGTTATCCTGAGTGGATAACACTCCCCACCCTGGGTTATCCTGAGTGGATAACACTCCCTACCCTGGGTTATCCTGAGTGGATAACACTCCCCACCCTGGGTTATCCTGAGTGGATAACACTCCCCACCCTGGGTTATACTGAGTGGATAACACTCCCCACCCTGGGTTATCCTGAGTGGGGAACACTCCCCACCCTGGGTTATCCTGAGTGACTGACCCTCCCTACCTTGGGTTATCCTGAGTGGATAACACTCCCTACCCTGGGTTATCCTGGGTGGATAACACTCCCTACCCTGGGTTATCCTGAGTGGAAAACACTCCCTACCCTGGGTTATCCTGAGTGGAAAACACTCCCTACCCTGGGTTATCCTGAGTGGAAAACACTCCCCACCCTGGGTTATCCTGAGTGGATAACACTCCCCACCCTTGGTTATCCTGAGTGGATAACACTCCCCACCCTTGGTTATCCTGAGTGGATAACACTCCCACCCTTGGTTATCCTGAGTGGATAACACCTCCCACCCTGGGTTATCCTGAGTGACTGACCTCCCTACCCTGGGTTATCCTGAGTGGATAACACTCCCACCTGGGTTATCCTGAGTGGATAACACTCCCCACCCTGGGTTATCCTGAGTGGATAACACTCCCTACCCTGGGTTATCCTGAGTGGATAACACTCCCCACCCTGGGTGACTGACCCTCCCCACCCTGGGTGACTGACCCTCCCCACCCTGGGTGACTGACCCTCCTCACCCTGGGTGACTGACCCTCCACCCTGGGTGACTGACCCTCCCACCCTGGGTGACTGACCTCCCCACCCTGGGTGACTGACCCTCCCACCCTGGGTGACTGACCCTCCCACCCTGGGTGACTGACCCTCCCACCCTGGGTGACTGACCCTCCCACCCTGGGTGACTGACCCTCCCCACCCTGGGTGACTGACCCTCCCCACCCTGGGTGACTGACCCTCCTCACCCTGGGTGACTGACCCTCCCTACCCTGGGTGACTGACCCTCCCCACCCTGGGTGACTGACCCTCCCCACCCTGGGTGACTGACCGTCCGAGGTTAAAAATGTTATTGTGGGTTGAGTGTAGACGTCTTAAGATACTTACAAGTTGCCAACAACAATGAACAGTTTTCAGTGTGTGTAGTGAGGTAATCTCACATTGATCTGGGGTACGACAAGGCCACTCACCT
>WNWK01008256.1:0-86185 GCA_009830355.1 Cherax destructor | reverse complement strand
GCCACCCAGGATAATCCAGGGTAGGGAGTGTTAGCCACCCAGGATAACCCAGGGTAGGGAGTGTTAGCCACCCTGGATAACTCATGGTAGGGAGGGTTAGCCTCCTAGGATAACCCAGGGTAGGGAGTGTTAGCCACTCAGGATAACCTGGGGTAGGATGTGTTAGCCACCCAGGATAACCTGGGGTAGGGAGTGTTAGCCACCCAGGATAGGAAGGGTTAGCCACCCTGGATAACCCAGGGTAGGGAGGGTTAGTCACCCAGGATAACCCAGGGTAGGGAGTGTTAGCCACCCAGGATAACCCAGGGTAGGGAGTGTTAGCCACCCAGGATAACCCGGGGTAGGGAGGGTTAGTCACCCAGGATAACCCAGGGTAGGAAGTGTTAGCCACCCAAGATAACCCAGGAAAGTCAGTGCGTCATCGACTGCTGTATAAGTGGTCCTTTAATCTTGTCCTCCAGGATGCCACCCACACCAGTCAGGTACTTACTTACTGCTAGGTGAACAGGGACAGCAGGTATAAGGAAACACTCCCAATGTTTCCACCTGACCGAGGATTGAACTCGGACTCAGTGTGTGGAGTGAGAGCATTACCAACCAGGAAACGGGCCACGTTCCGATGAACCCATCGTAAGTCTAATATGAACACTTTCTTTCAACAAATCGGTCGTTTCCCACCAAAGTGAAAAAACAAAAGTTTCTCTCTTTTTTTTTTTTAACTTCAGTAATGTATACAGGAGAAGGGGTTACTAGCCCCTTGCTCCCGGCATTTTAGTCGACTCTTATGACACGCATGGCTTACGGAGGAAGAATTCTGTTCCACTTCCCCATGGAGATAAGAGGAAATAAGAACAAGAGCTAGTAAGAAAATAGAAGAAAACCCAGAGGGGTGTGTATATATATGTTTGTTCATGAATGTGTAGTGTGACCTAAGTGTAAGTAGAAGTAACAAGACATACCTGAAATCTTGCATGTTTATGAGACAGAAAAAAGACACCTCCAATCCTACCATCATGTAAAACAATTACAGGCTTTCGTTTTACACTCACTTGGCAGGACGGTAGTACCTCCCTGGGCGGTTGCTGTCTACCAACCTACTACCTAGGAATAATATGAACACATGATAAATAAATAAATAATTACTGTCACTTAATACATAAATCATCAAATAATTACTATAAAACCAGTACTGAAAAGTGAATTAATGAATATAACTTTATCCTGTGAATAAATGTACAGTATTGTACAGTACAAAAATAACTTTTATAGTACATTGACTTGATTACCCAAGGATGATACAGATGTAGTACATGTGAATGTACATCACTATCATGCCATAAGGCTGAAATATCGTTGAAACATTGTAACGCAAAGAGCGCTTGACACGATATAAACACTTAAATAGTTTGTTACTACTGTAATAGTTCAGCTATCAAAAGTTTGGGGCCCATTATGTACCTCTGTAATGTTGAGGTACAGTCCTGAGACCCATTATGTACCTCTAATGTTGAGGTACAGTCCCTGGACCCATTATGTATCTCTGTAATCCTTTGACTACCACCCACAGGATGGTATGGACTGCATAATAAAGATATTGAACTAACTTGTACTGACCCAGCTGACATATTGGTAATTTTGTAAAGTGATGACTCCAGGTAAGTAGATGTGGAAGTGGTCCTTGTCACACCTCTTAAGAGCCAGAAAAACATTTGAAGGTATCACAAACTTTGATGTTTCAGAATGTAGCGTAGAGGGTAATGTTTCAGAAAGTAGCACATAGATTAATGTTTCAGGAGCAGTAAGCACCAGACCCTCAGGAGCACCGGTCCTGGCCGCCACCACCACCACCACAACAGCAGCATCTGGCTCGGTCTTAATCGCCGGGGCAGAGAGCGATGGAGAGTCAGACGCCACGGCAGAAGATCAAGTGATGGACACGGAGGACGGGAGTGAAGCCTGGGGTGGGGCGGGAGCAGAAGACACATGTCCCGATGACGCTCAGCTCCTCATCATTGAGCCCTTCTATGGGGGATCTCATAAGCAGCTCATCACGTGTCTACGAAATGGTATGTAATTACAGTAGTTCCCCGTATTCACTAGTGACGTGTCCAAAACGTAACGTGGATGCCAGAAACAGCGGATAGTAACAAATCCTGTACAGCTTCTCCTCACTTAACGACGGAGTTCCGTTCCTAAGACCATGTTGGTAAACAAATTCATCACTAAGTGAGGTGCATACTATAATGGTAGTGGGTTTGTGTCAACCATCTTTGATATTGTTTTAATGTCACCTTTCCACCATTTATAACATTTCTGGTATATTTTTAAATGTTTATTAAGTAGTGTACTGTATATTGAAATAGACAGAAGAAAGGAAATCAGCTCTAATATACATTATTTAGGTATGAATACTGGTCAGAGAACCCTTCGTAAGTCCGAGTCATTGGTAAATGAGTACATCGCTAAGTGAGGAGAGGCTGTTTACAGTAGGACCTCCGTATCCGTGCGTCTGGTATCCGTGGTTTCAGTTATCTGCGGTTTACTGTGACCTGAAAATAACCCTTAATTTTGCTTAATAATGACCTCAAAGTGCTTAAGTAGTGATGGAAGTTCTTCAAAGCCTAAGAGAAGCCGTGAAGTGCTTTCAATCAGTGAAATTTATTGGGAGCAATTTATCAATTAAACTTTATAATGTATGTATGTAAATGAAAAACGACTTACATGTAGGGTTAACTCTTTCGGGGTCGGTGCCGTACTAGTATGTTTTATGAGCAGGGGTCGGTGCCGTACTAGTACGCGTAAATTCTAGCGACATCAAATTAAGCGGGAAATGGCTGGTAGGCCTACATATGAAAGAATGGGTCTGTGTGGTCAGTGTGCGCAGTATAAAAAAAATCCTGCAGCACACTGCACAATGAGAAAAAAAAACTCTGACCGTTTTTTTTGTTTAAAACAGCGACTTTGCAGTCTATTTTCGTATGGTATTTATTGATGTATTCTCGTTTTCTTGGTCTCATTTGATAGAATGGAAGATATATTACAGAAATAGAGATGATTTTGATTGGTTTGACAATGACAAATACCTTGAAATTGAGCTCAAAGTAGCAAATATGTTCAATTTTAGCCGATGTTCAAGAGTAAACAAATCACACCATGTGTCCAATACACATCAACTGGTGAGTCTAATATTCTTGCACAAGTATGCTGATATTATTTATACCATTTTTACAATGATGCAGTTGTATACATAACAGTAAATCTTCTATTTTTTGTGAGAATAAAAATTCAAATTGGAAAGCAAAAGTAATGTAAGAGGGGCCTGGAGACGTGACTAATGAACAGAGAAGATGTTATTTTAGTGCCAGGAATGTCTACCTTGTTTATTCTGGACCCTATTTTGAAAATGGCATCGTTTGAAATTTGTGTGAAATTGGCCAAATTGCCATTTTCTGACCACTATTTTGGGTAGTTGAAATTGGTAAATAGGCGGTTTCTTGTACTCAATCGATAGAAGAAATGGAGTTCTAGCGAAATACAGTGGACCCCCGAGTTTCGTAAGGTTCTTACTTCGTAAACATCGTGTTTCGTAAGCTTTTTACGATTTCGAGAATCGTAAAACTGCTCGTGTTTCGTAACGTATTAGACCTGTCCGCCTGCTCCACGCCTGCGCGGGACGCAGGACGCCACCAGTGAAGCGTTGTTTACCATTGAGAGAACATTACCTAGCACGCTCTTTCAAACATTCACACTACATTTGGTGTTTTTTTTGGTGCTTTAGTGATTGTCACTGTGAAATAAGTCACCATAGGTCCAAAGAAGCTTCCTAGTGGCACCCCTGTGGTAGCATTCATGGAGGGAGTGTAGCATTCATGCATGGAGTGTAGCATTCATGCATGGAGTGTAGCATTCATGCAGGGAGTGTAGCATTCATGCAGGGAGTTTAGCAGGCATGCAGGGAGTGTAGCATTCATGCAGGGAGTGTAGCATTCATGCAGGGAGTGTAGCATTCATGCAGGGAGTGTAGCAGGCATGCAGGGAGTTTAGCAGGCATGCAGGAGTTTAGCATTCTGCAGGGAGTTTAGCATTCATGCAGGAGGTAGCTTATGCAGGAATGTGCAGACATGCAGGAGTGTAGAGGCATGCAGGGAGTGTGGCAGACATGCAGGAGGTAGCAGGCATGCAGGAGTGTAGCAGCATGCAGGAGGTAGCATTCATGAAATGTAGCAGGCATGCAGGGTTTAGCATTGATGCAGGGGGTTTAGCATTGATGCAGGGGGTTTAGCATTCAGGATGGCATGCAGGAGTGTAGCAGACATCAGGGAGTGTAGCAGGCATGGAGGGAGTTTAGCAGGCATGCAGGGAGTGTAGCATTCATGCAGGGAGTGTAGCATTCATGCAGGGAGTGTAGCATTCATGCAGGGAGTGTAGCAGGCATGCAGGGAGTTTAGCAGGCATGCAGGGAGTTTAGCATTCATGCAGGGAGTGTAGCATTCATGCAGGAGTGTAGCAGACATGCAGGGAGTGTAGCAGGCATGCAGGGAGTGTGGCAGACATGCAGGGAGTGTAGCAGGCATGCAAGGAGTGTAGCAGGCATGCAGGGAGTGTAGCATTCATGCAGGGAGTGTAGCAGGCATGCAGGTAGTTTAGCATTGATGCAGGGAGTTTAGCATTGATGCAGGGAGTTTAGCATTCATGCAGGGAGTGTAGCTTTTATGCAGGGAGTGTAGCAGACATACAGGGAGTGTAGCAGGCATGGAGGGAGTGTAGCAGGCATGCAGGGAGTGTAGCATTCATGCAGGGAGTGTAGCAGGCATGCAGGGAGTGTAGCAGACATGCAGGGAGTGTAGCATTCATGTAGGGAGTGTAGCAGGCATGCAAGGAGTGTAGCAGGCATGCAGGGAGTGTAGCAGGCATGCAGGGAGTGTAGCAGGCATGCAGGGAGTGTAGCAGGCATGCAGGGAGTGGGGATTCCCCTTCGTAGAGGCTGAAGAATTCCTCCCCCAACAAGAGTTTAATTGAGATGAAACAGGCCTATTTTAGAAGAAAATGCCCAAGAGGACCTTCATTACTCATTACTCTATCTTCCAGATGCCTGCAACTCTTCAATAAAGGTAAGTAAATGTATATATATATATTGTTTTTAATTATTTTATATGTGAATATTTTTTTGTGGAACGGATTAATTGTATTTACATTATTTCTTATGGGAAATAATGGTTCGAATTTCGTAAACTTCGTGTTAAGTACTAGCTCCTGGAACGGATTAATTACGATACTCGGGGGTCCACTGTAACTATGATTTTAGTGGACTGGAACATTGGAATTGGCCAAAAATAGGGCTCAAAGTGGGCGAAATCGCCGACGCGTAAACATCTTTTGAGACCGATAACTTTGCGAAAGCATAATTACGTAAGTTTTCATTCAAATTTCATACTTTTTGTGTCGTTATGATCGGAAAAAGATTCTCTATCATTTCATAAGAAAAAAAATTATTATTATTTTTTCTAAAAAAAATTTGACCCTGAGAACGTGTTTCCGAGAAGGCCTGTCGACCCCCAAAGGGTTAACTACTATGTACGTTTTTGATATCCGTGGCAGGTTCTTCGAACGCATTCCCGCGGATACGGGGGTCGTACTAAGTCACATTTTGTATTAATGTTGGTTGAATTACCAACAGTGTGTTAGGTAAAAGGACACAAGTGCAACTAATGTGACATTTTATTGGGGTAACGTTTTGTTCTCCAAGAGCTTTATCAAGCCGCTCCTTGAAAGCAAAATGTTGCCACAATAAAATGTCACATTAGTTGCACTTGTGTCCCTTTACCTAACAGTGGTACCCCAAGTTTCGTACTGCTCCCAACTTGAACAATTATGTAAGTGTATTATTGTAAGTGCTTTTGTAAGTGTATTTTTGGGGTCTGAAACGGACTAATTCGTTCAGTAACGGCACTCAAACAGCCTTCTGGAACAAATAAAGTACGAAACTCAGGGTACCACTGTATATCTACGATAAAATTTAATTGATAAATTATGCGCAATAAGTCAAGAAGCAGTAATCTTTCACTGGTGGAAAACACTTGACAGCTTCTCTTAGGCTTTGAAGAACTGCCAAAATCACAAATGCTTTAGGGCCATTACCTGGAGTTTACCTGGACAGAGTTCCGGGGGTCAACGCCCCGCGGCCCGGTCTGTGACCAGGCCTCATGGTAGATCAGGGCCTGATCAGCCATTATTAACCCTTTCACTGTGAGTCTCGTAATATTACGGCTTTGAAGCCAGTGTCGGTCCCATATTACTTCGTCAAAATTCTAGCGGCTTCCAGTCTTGCGGGAGAAAGCTGGTAGGCCTACATATGAGAGATTGAGTCTGAGTGGTCAGTTTGCGCAGTACAGTAGATCGTCATTTAGCACAGTAGTTACGTTCCTGAAAATGTTGTGTTAGATAATTTTGTGTTAGATAATTAAAAGAACTTATGGGAAAAATAGGGTTACGTTCCTGGGAGTCCCCAAAAAGCCAAACAAGTTTTTTTTAGACCAGCAGATCTTTCAAAAATAAAAGTGAATATGTAATTATAGTTCATTATCATGATGTATTATGTTGTTTTTACTGCTTAAGACTACAAATGTAACAGAAATAATAGTATTTACCTTAAATTGTGGGTGCTGATGATTGTGGAGAGTTATGCTGTGGCCCTACTGGGCTGAGGTGGATAGTAGAGGTTCTGGAACTGAAGTCGATGGTTGTACTGAGTGTCTAACTTTAAATTATTCAGTAAGTCAGTCAGTCAAGTCATTCAGTAAGTCAGTCAGTCAAGTCATTCAGTAAGTCAAAGTCATTCAGTAAGTCAAAGTCATTCAGTAAGTCAGTCAAGTCATTCAGTAAGTCACTCAGTAAGTCAGTCAAGTCATTCAGTAAGTCAGTCAGTCAAGTCATTCAGTAAGTCAGTCAGTCAAGTCATTCAGTAAGTCAGTCAGTCAAGTCATTCAGTAAGTCAGTCAGTCAAGTCATTCAGTCAGTCAGGTCATTCATTCAGTCAGTCAAGTCATTCAGTCAGTCAAGTCATTCAGTCAGTCAGTCAGTCAAGTCTTTCAGTCAGTCAGTCAAGTCATTCAGTAAGTCAGTCAGTCAGTCAAATCATTCAGTAAGTCAGTCAAGTTATTCAGTCAGTCAAGTCATTCAGTCAGTCAGTCAAGTCATTCAGTAAGTCAGTCAAGTCATTCAGTCAGTCAGTCAAGTCATTCAGTCAGTCAGTCAAGTCATTCAGTCAGTCAAGTCATTCAGTCAGTCAGTCAAGTCATTCAGTCAGTCAGTCAAGTCATTCAGTCAGTCAAGTCATTCAGTCAGTCAAGTCATTCAGTCAGTCAAGTCATTCAGTCAGTCAGTCCAGTCATTCAGTCCAGTCATTCAGTAAGTCAGTCCAGTCATTCAGTAAGTCAGTCCAGTCATTCAGTAAGTCAGTCCAGTCATTCAGTAAGTCAGTCCAGTCATTCAGTAAGTCAGTCTAGTCATTCAGTAAGTCAGTCCAGTCATTCAGTCACACAAACTTATGTTTACATCTTTTTATGTGTACAAAGTAACACTTCATTATGACCACAGGTTATGTCTTGTCTAATATCTTTGTTTTCTTCATTAATTCTAAGACTTAAATGCTTACACCTTTTCTTGCCACTTTGAGCAACACTGGTATGCCTACTGGGTGACATGATTGCTTGGCATATACAAGATATAGTAATTTAAAGATCAAAACACAATTCACTCTCTTATTCTTCACAAACACAGCTGGCTTGTAGCAGAGGACTTTTTTTGACGCGTATGAAATACGAATGCTGAGATGGTGGGGGCGGGGGCGGGTGGTTTCCCCCGCTGAACAACAACAAGGCGGCTGGCTGCTTGAGGGAATGGGAATTTGTTTTTCCTTCCCACAAACTGTAAGTTTATTCAGGTATACACAGATACAGTTAAAGATTATCATACATAGCAGCATATGTGTAGAGAACCTAGGATTACCCAAAAAAGTCAGTGTGACTTATTTCCATTGTCTGACTTTTTTTTGGGTTATCCTTGGTTCTCTACACATATGCTGCAATGTATGATAATCTATGTAACTGTATCTGTGTATACCTGAATAAACTTACTTACAGTTTGTGGGAAGGAAAAACAAATTACCTTTTGCTCAAAGCATGAGGATTCTTAGGTGGTAAATAACCATGGGCTTACACTTGAAATCACCTGATGCATTACCGCAAAGGAACAAGGTGAAGCAATCCTTTGCTGTCTTGAAGCCTGGTGCACTTTTCTCTTGCTAACTGATATAAGTTCGTGTTGGCATTTTCTTCCAGAAAACACTTGTCTCGTCAGCATTAAACACTTGATGTGGCTCATAGCCACCCTCAGTAGGACACCCCCACTGACTCAATGGTTTAACCCACCGCAGGCGACCGTGCGCTCAGAATTTTTTTCTCTTCCTGTGACCGTGTAATATAATTTTTATGTCGTGTTAGATAATAATGTGCCGCAATTCTTCAATCGTGCAATTCCCGTAACGTGCAACATAATCTCGTGCTAAATGAAGGTCTACTGTATATAAAAAAAATCCTGCAGCATGCAGTGCATAATGAGAAAAAAAACTCCGTCTGTGTTTTTGGTTTAATACAGTGACTTTGTGGTGTATTTTTGTATGGTATTTATGGTTGTATTCTCATTTTCTTGGTCTCATTTGATAGAATGGGAGATATATTACAGAAATAGAGTTGATTTTGAATGGATTGCCGAATAAAAGTAGCTTGAAATTGAACTCAAAGTAGTGGAAGTGTTCGATTTTTGACGATGTTCAGGAGTAAACAAATCACATCACGCGTCCAGTACACGTCAACTGGTGGGTCTAATATGCTTTCAAAAATGTGCTGATATTATTTATACCATTTTTACAATGCTGCAATAGTCTGCATAACAGTAAATCTTCTATTTTTTGTGTGAATAAAAATTAAAAATGGAAAGTAATATAAGAGGGGCCTGGAGACATGACTGATGAACAGAGAAAATGTTATTTTAGTGCCAGGAATGTTTGCATTGTTTATTCTGAACCCTATTTTAAAATTAGCCTTTCTTGAATTTTGTGTGACATTGTCCAAATTACCAATTTCTGATCACTTTATTAGGTAGTTGAAATAGGTAAATGGGTAGTTTCTTGTACTCAATCGATAGAACAAAAGGAGTGCTAGTGAAATAGCTATGAATGTAGTAGACTGGAACAATGGAATTGTCCCAAAATAGGTCTCAAAGTGGGCGAAATTGTCGATGCGTAAATATAGCCGAGACCACTAACTTTGCGAGAGTGTAATTCCATAAGTTTTCTTTCAAATGTCCTACTTTTGGTTCATGACAATTGCAAAAAGATTCTCTATCATTTCATTTTTTTTTTTTTCGCTGAGAGCAAATTTGCAAACAGGGGTCACGACAATGAAAGAGTTAAGCAAAATTAAGGGTTATTTTCTAGCCAGGATAAATTGCGGATAACTAAAACTGCAGAAACCGAAGCCGCAGATATGGGGGTTCTGCTGTACTCGCCTAATTGTGGTTTCAGGGGTCGAGACTTAGCTCCTGGCCCCACTGCTATATAATTCTCATTGTAATCTTCCTTCAATTATACATGTACAGTGGTACCTCGAGTTACGATGGTCCCCAAAATCGCCCTTTTATGTAAGTTTATTTTTTAAAATGCTTTTGTAGGTATATTTTTGGGGGTGTAAAAGGACTAGTCTATTTTACATTATTCCTTATGGGGATAAATTCGTTTGGTAATGGCACTTGAACAGCATTCTCGAACGAAAAAATATCGTAACTCGAGGTACCACTGTATGTACTTGCTGAGTACTCGTCAATGTGCAGATTGCAGGAGACAAAATTATTTTTAAATGTTCTAATCTGGCTTTTTTTTTTTTAGTTACTGTACAATGAAACTGACACAATACAAGAGATTATCAAGTTAAAAATTAGATGTGTTCATGATTTTTCAACCTGGACATGAGTTCTATGACAACAGTAGTATAAAAGATGGTTCTATTTCATAAATGTTTGCAATACAGATTGGCTGTTGTGGAAATGTAATTAGTTTCTCAGGATGTTTGTAAGTTGAGCCATTTAACTTTGAGGCTTTTTTTATAGGTATAAATGCTTTATTGTATGTTTTTTTTTTTTTTACAAGTGGATTAGGTAAAGCTGAGAAAGAAATCTCTGCACAGGTCCAAGTCGGACCAAAATGTTGTCACGGTATTGTGCCCCTTTTATTCATTAGAGACAACCCTTCTCCCACAGATGACTCGGTAATTGGAAGAGAGGAGGCGGCACTGTTCACCCTTCCCAGCAAAAAATGGCACTGGAGGGCACGAACTGCGGCACTATACTTCAGTCAGAAAATACCTCAGACACACACCTTCAAGGTACTTAACTGTCAGGGTTTTATAAGCAATTCATGGATATACTGTATTATACACGTGCTCCTTGACTTACAATGGGGTTATGTTCCGACAGACACACCATAAGTCAATAATATTGTATGTCGAATATGAATGATTTTTTTTTTTCAACGCACCGGCCGTATCCCACCAAGGCAGGGTGGCCCAAAAAGAAAAACAAAAGCTTCTCTTTTTAAATTTAGTAATGTATACAGGAGAAGGGGTTACTAGCCCCTTGCTCCCGGCATGTTAGTCGCCTCTTATGACATGCATGGCTTACAGAGGAAGAATTCTGTTCCACTTCCCCATGGAGAATGAATATGAAATGCTAAATAAATAAGTTGTCAGGAGCAAGGAGCTAGTAACTCGTCCTCTTCTATAAATTACTAAATGTAAAAATAAAGAAAACTTTACTTTTCTTTTTTGGGTCACCTTCCTCGGTGGAGACAACTGGTGTGTTAAAAAAAAAGAGAGAGAGGCTGTAATGTAGACCCTCATTTAGCACGATAGTTACGTTCCTGAAAACGTCGAGTAAGATAAAATCGTGTTAGATAATTAAAAGAACTTATGGGAAAAATAGGGTTACGTTCCTGGGAGTCCCCAAAAAGCCAAACAAGTTTTTTTTAGACCAACAGATCTTACAAAAATAAAAGGGAATATGTAATTGTAGTTCATTATCGTGATGTATTATGTTGTTTTTACTGCTTAAGACTACAAATGTAACAGAAATAATAGTATTTACCATAAATTGTGGGTGCTGGTGTTTGTGGATGATTGTGAAGAGAGTGGAGAGTTATGCTGTGGCCCTACTGGGTTGAGGTGGATAGTAGAGGTTCTGGAACTGAAGTCGATGGTTGTACTGAGTGTCTCTAACTTTAAGTCATTCATTGAGTCAGTCAGTCAGTCAAGTCATTCAGTAAGTCATTCAAGTAAGTCAGTCAAGTCATTCAGTAAGTCAGTCAAGTCATTCAGTAAGTCAGTCAAGTCATTCAGTAAGTCAGTCAAGTCATTCAGTAAGTCAGTCAAGTCATTCAGTAAGTCAGTCAAGTCATTCAGTAAGTCAGTCAAGTCAGTCAGTCATTCAGTCAGTCAGTCATTCAGTAAATCAATCAGTAAGTCAGTCATTCAGTCAGTCAGTTATTCAGTAAGTCAGTCAGTCAGTCACACAAACTTATATTTACATCTTTTTATGTGTACAAAGTAACACTTCATTACGGCCACAGGTTATGTCTTGTCTAATATCTTTGTTTTCTTCGTTAATTCTAAGACTTAAATGTTTATACCTTTTCTTGCCACTTTGAGCAACACTGGTATGCCTACTGGGTGTCATGATTGCTTGGCAGATACAAGATATAGTAATTTAAAGATCAAAACATAATTCACTTACTCTCTTATTCTTCACAAACAGCTGGCTTGTAGCAGAGGACTTGATGCGTATGAACTACGAATGCTGGGATGGTGGGGGGTAGCTGGGGAAGGCAGGTGGTCTCCCCCGCTGAACCACAACAAGGTGGCCGCTTGAGGGAATGAGAATTTGTTTTTCCTTCCCGCAAACTGTAAGTAAGTTTATTCAGGTATACACAGATACAGTTACAAAGATTATCATACATAGCAGCATATGTGTAGAGAACCTAGGATAACCCAAAAAAGTCAGAGTGACTTATTTCCATTCTGTCTGAATTTTGGGTTATCCTAGGTTCTCTACACATATGTATGATAATCTTTGTAACTGTATCTGTGTATACCTGAATAAACTTACAGTTTACAGGAAGGAAAACCAAATTCACTTTTCCTCTAAGCATGAGGATTGGGCTTAAACTTGAAATGACCTGATGCATTACCGTAAAAGAGCAAGGTGAAGCGATCCTTTGCTGTCTTGAAGCCTGGTGCACTTTTCTCTTGCTGACTGATATAAGTTCGTGTTGGCATTTTCTTCCAGAAAACACTTGTCTCGTCAGCATTAAACACTTGATGTGGCTCATAGCCACCCTCAGTAGGACTCCCCCACTGACTCAATGATTTAACCCACCACGGGCGACCGCGCTCTCAAAAAATTTTCCCCTCCAGCCGAACCGTGTAATATCAGTTTTACGTCGTGTTAGATAAGAATGTGCCGCAATTCTTCGATCGTGCAATACCCATAACAGGCAACATAAATTCGTGCTAAATGAGGGTCTACTGTATATAACAACTATAACTGAAAAAAATAAATAATTGCAATTGCTTTTGCACCATCGTAAAGTTGAAGTATCGTAAGTCATACCATCGTAAGTCGAGAAGCACCCGTATATTAAGTCACATAAGCTTGTTTGGGAGTGGCAGCGAAGTCATTTTTCCCCCCAGTTCTCACTCCCATCGTGTAACAGACTTTTCTTTCCACAAGATACAATACATAGTTTTAACCCTTAAACTGTCCAAACGTAGATCTACGTTTTTGTGGGCAGTGCTCTGACCTTGATTTTCTCCATAAGAAAGCATGTAAAAAAAAAGTAAATATACATGTGCGTGCGTAGCACTCTGACCTTGATATTCTCAATAAGAAAGTATGTAAAAAAACGTAGATCTACGTTTGGAGTGCTACGCAAGCAAACATGGATCTATGTTTGGACAGTTTAAGGGTTAAAGACCTGGATGACATTTGCAAGTACCCATAGACAGTCTCTGGTTATGCTGAACATTTAGGGTAAACTAAAACTTAACATAAAGAACAAAGAGACAATACCGTGACTAGAACAATACACAAATAACCCACACATGAGAGAGAGGAGCTTACCATAACGTTTCGGTCTCACTTGGACCATTGTCGAACCAAAACATCATCTCAAGTTTCTCTCAACATAGATTATATATATAGGCGATTATAAATAGGAAGTGTGTCTGTCTGGCACTCAGGAGACGGAGGGTCAAGTCTCCACCATGTCTTGTGCTCACTGACCCTCATGGGTTTAGAGCTTAACATGAATTCATCAAACAAATCAAATCAACACTTAATAGAACATAACAGAGGTAATAAATATTGTATGTGTCTGTAAGATGCTGGAGACATTAATTTTAATGAAGATATATGCACATTAGCCAGACTTGAGTCCTGGAAATGGGAAGTACAATGCCTGCACCTTAACCCCCTAACTGTCCAGACATAGATCTTCGTTCTTACCGCTAGCGCTTCAAATGTAGATCAACGTTTTATTTTTCCTGCCTCCAAATTTGGCACGATTCGCCTTGTCACTATAAAATGGGTCTTAACACTCGGTGTGCGCAGTACAGTAGACCGTCATTTAGCACGAGATTATGTTGCACGTTACGGGTATTGCACGATTGAAGAATTTCGGCACATTATTATCTAACACAACGTAAAAAGGATATTACATGGTCGCGGGAGGGGAAAAAATCTTGAGCGCGCGGTCGCCCGCAGTGGGTTAAACCATTGAGTCAGTGGGGGAGTCCTACTGGTATCCCCCACCACCCTCACCCACCCAAGCATCCCTCCCAGCGTTCAGTTTGGTTCATACGCGTGCAGGATGACAATACTCAGGAAGCTCGCTGTGTTTATTTACATACATTTTCTCATTTTCATTGCATTTTGATAAATCTACCAAGCAATCATGGCACCCAGTAAGCATACAAGTGTTCCAGCAAGTGACAAGAAAGGTTTAAGCGTTCAGTCTGAGATTCAAAGTTTGATGTGCTGACTGACTTACTGACTACTGCTGACTTGACTGACTTACTGACTTGACTGACTTACTGACTTGACTGACTTACTGACTTGACTGACTACTGACTTGACTGACTTACCGACTTGACTGACTTACTGACTTGACTTGCCTTACGGACTTGACTGACTTACTGACTTGACTGACTTACTGCACGGCTTGACTGACTTACTGACTTGACTGACTTACTGCTTGACTGACTTACTGCTTGACTGACTTACTGACTTGGCTGACTTACGGCTTGCTGACTTACTGGCTTGACTGGACTTACTGACTTACTGACTTACTGACTTGACTGACTTACTGACTTGACTGACTTACTGACTTGACTGACTTACTGACTTGACTGACTGACTTGACTGACTTGACTGACTTACTGACTGACTTGACTAACTTACTGAATGACTTAAAGTTAGACACTCAGTACAACAATCGACTTCAGTTCCAGAACTATTATTTCTGTTTGTAGTCTTAAGCAGTAAAAACAACATAATACATCACGATAATGAACTACAATTACATATTCACTTTTATTTTTGTAAGATCTCTTGGTCTAAAAAAAACTTGTTTGGCGTTTTGGGGACTCACAGGAACGTAACCCTATTTTTCCCATAAGTTCTTTTAATGATCTAACACGACGTTTTCAGGAACGTAACTACCGTGCTAAATGACGGTCTACTGTATTAAAAAAATCTGGGACCACTTAGTACCTTGTGGGAGCACCAGTTCAATTGAACGCCAGCTGGAGCAAACAGCGTGGCAAACACCAGGGATTCACTGATGTCATGTCATATTAACACTCCCCTTTTAAGAGGAAAGTGATGCTGACCCTGACTTTAGTGGCTTTGAGATGGATTTGGCCACAAGTGGTCAAGGAAGTACATCAAAAACCTCAATAATAACCCATGTGCAACATTTGTGCAATATCCTTTCAGTTTTGATAACACTGGTAGTGTCATCCTACTGATTGAGTTTGGCTGTCTCTATCTCCATCTGTCTGTATCTGTCTCTGTCTCTGTCTATGTATCTATCTCTGTTTCACAGGTACACATAAATACAGTTATTATTCATAGTGTAAATTACCTAGGATAACCCCAAAAAAATGCAAAGTGTTGTATTGTACTTGTAGATATAAGGCATAATAAGCATGACTGGCAAGTAATACTCATTTTCACTTGTTCAGGAATCAGACGTGATGACTTTGCATCGTGTGTAATACCTGTTGGTTCATGAGTGGCTCTCTCTGAGACAGAAAGAGAGACAAGCAGACAGAGTGACAGACAGAAAGACAGATAAGCAGAGACAGAGCTAGACAGACAGACAGGCAGATAGACAAACAGGCATGTTTACGTGTAACAGTGAAAGCAAATAAAGCCAAGGCAGTGCATGATTATCAAATGTCACTCCACTGCTGCACTGTCAGCAGTGGAGTGACACTCGTCTAACACCGGAGTTTCATATATAATCCAGCATGTCTAAAACATTGCAGGGACCTGTAAATACTTTGTATATATTTCTAGGCATTAGTATGTGACCAAGGCAGGTGAAAATGTTCAACTGTCAGTGTGTTTGTGACTGAGTACTATTTCAGTACATAATATTAGTGTCAGAACAAAGATTGGCTATGAAATCACAAGAACTATTACAAATTGTAATTCTTTCTTTCTTTCAACACGTCAGCCGTTTCCCACCGAGGCAGGGTGGCCCAAAAGGAAAAACGAAAGTTTCTCCTTTTACATTTAGTAATTTATTCAGGAGAAGGGGTTACTAGCCCCTTGCTCCAGGCATTTTAGGCGCCTCTTACGACACGCATGGCTTACGGAGGAAGAATTCTGTTCCACTTCCCCATGGAGATAAGAGGAAATAAGAACAAGAACTAATAAGAAAATAGAAGAAAACCCAGAGGGGTGTGTGTATATACATATGCTTGTACATGAATGTGTAGTGTGACCTAAGTGTAAGTAGAAGTAACAAGACATACCTGAAATCTTGCATGTTTATGAGACAGAAAAAAGACACCAGCAATCCTACCATCATGTAAAACAAATACAGGCTTTCGTTTTACACTCACTTGGCAGGACGGTAGTACCTCCCTGGGCGGTTGCTGTCTACCAACCTACTACCTAGGACAAATTGTAATTATCAAATCAAAAATTATATAAATTAAAAAAAAGAGGAAAAAAGGTATATCGGCAACACTTCTGCAAGGAGCAGAACTCCATGTTGTTGTCAGGTGAACATCCAGCGCTAATTTCGCGGAATTATATCTCGGTAAGTACTGACCCTAAATTTTTTTTTATCCTATTACATGTAGAAAAATACCCTTTTTATTTTAATAAAAAAAATGATTATTTTTTTTTTTTTTTCAAAATACAGCCTCTCCTCACTTAATTAACGACGGAGTTCCGTTCCTAAGACCACGTCGGTAAACAAATTCATCGCTAAGTGAGGAGCATACTATAATGGTAGTGGGTTTGTGTCAACCATCTTTTATATTGTTTTAATGTCACCTTTGCACCATTTATAACATTTCTGGTATATTTTTAAATGTTTATACAATAATGTACAGTAGGGCCCCACTTATACGGCAGGTTAGGTTCCAGGCTACTGCCGGAAAGCAGACTTCGCCGAAAGCCAGAACTCCATTTTTTCCACTTATAAATGCATATAAATGCCAGATAACAAGTTTACACTAACATATATTAAGTTAGCAATAGAACTAGGCATTAAAAAGTAAAATACACACACAGTACACTCATTATTTATGTCAAAATATTTGTAGTCTTACTGTAGGGCAAAAGGTGAGCAGTATTTTCTTTAATAAGTCAGGTGTGGTAGCCCTCCTGGCCACCCCACCCACACATACTATACTATGATGCTTAAAGCACCCTAGAGTGATACAATGCATATACAGTACACTCATTACTTACCTTAAAATATTTGTAGTCTTAACCCTTTGACTGTTTCGGTCATATATATACGTCTTACGAGCCACTGTTTCGGACGTATATGTACTCACAAATTCTAGCGGCTTCAAATCAAGCAGGAGAAAGCTGGTAGGCCCACATATGAGAGAATGGGTCTGTGTGGTCAGTGTGTGCTGTATTAAAAAAATCCTGCAGCACACAGTGCATAATGAGAAAAAAAAACTCCTACCATGTTTTTGGATTAAAATGCCGTCTTTGAGGTGTATTTTTGTATAGTATTTATGGGTGTATTCTCTTTTTTATGGTCTCATTTGATAGAATGGAAAACATACTACAGAAATATAGATGATTTTGATTAGTTTCATGATGAAAACGACCTTGAAATTGAGCTCAAAATAGGGGAAATGTTTGATTTTTGCAAATGTTCAAGAGTAAACAAATCATGCCACGAGTCCATACACATCAATTGGTGAGTCTAATATTCTTTCACAAGTGCACTGATATTATTTATACTATTTTTACAATAATGCAATAGTTTGCATAACGGTAAATCTTCTATTTTTTGTGTGAATAAAAAATCAAAATAGAAAGCAAGAGTAATATAAGAAGGGCCTAAAGACGTGACTAATGAACAGATAACATCTTATTTTAGTGCCAGGAATGTCTGCATTGTTTATTCTAGACCCTATTTTGAAATTGACATCTTTTTTATTTTGCATGAAATTGGCCAAATTACCAATTTCTGACTACTTTATTGGGTAGTTGAAATCGTTAAATTGGTGGTTTCTTGTACTCAATCGATAGAAAAAATGGAGTTCTAAAGAAATAGCTATGAGTTTTGTCAACTGGAACAATGGAATTGGCCGAAAATAGGGCTCAAATTCGGCAAAATCGCCGATGCCTATATATAGCCGAGATCACTAACTTCACGAGAGCATAATTCCGTAAGTTTTCCATCAAATTTCATATTTTTGGTGTCATTACCATCGGGAAAAGATTCTCTATCATTTCATAAGAAAAATTTTTTTTTTTTTTCTCGAAAATTTTGCGACAAGAGAGCACTCTGGATTAGGGGTTGCGACAGTCAAAGGGTTAATGGTCTTAATGTAGGGTGAGAGGTGAAAAGTATTTATTTGTAGAAAGTCGTGTGGGAGGTATGGCATCCTGCCTGGCCACTCCCGCCCGCTACAACATTAAGCGCCCTAGAGTGATAAAATGCATATATGTACAGTACACTCATTACTTACCTTAAAATATTTGTAGTGTTACTGTAGGCTGAGAGGTGAGTTTTATTTGTAGGAAGTCAGGTTTGAGAAGTATGGTAGCCCTCCCCTCCCCACCCCACCCACATGTAATGTAAACAAACCAGGCGAACGCGTCTGGTTCTCGTCACTTTACATTGTGTACAATAATATTATAGTGTACACATTTTCTCTGATGTTGGACTACAATTAGCCTGTCTACCACACGTCGCCTGGCTACCACAAGTCCTACAAGTCGCCTGGCTACCACAAGTCTTACAAGTTGCCTGGCTACCACAAGTCCTACAAGTCTCCTGGCTACCACAAGTCCTACAAGTCGCCTGGCTATCACAAGTCTTACAAGTCACCTGGCTACCACATCTCATATTTATGTTAATTTATTCTACTGTGGGGTGTATTTAGATGGAATAAGCAAAATGTCTATATTAACCCTTTGGGGGTCGACAGGCCTTCTCAGGAAAGTGTTCCTGGGGTCGAAAATTTTTTGGGAAAAAAAATTAATTTTTTCTTATGAAATGGTAAAGAATCTTTTTCCGATCATAACGCCACAAACATTATGAAATTTGATCGAAAACTAACGGAATTATGCTTTCGCGAAGTTAGCGGTAGCCATGACACTTACGCATCGGCGATTTTGCCCAATTTGAGCCCTATTTTCGACAAATTCCATTGTTTCAGTCTCCTAAAATTATAGCTATTTTGCTAGAACTCCATTTCTTCTATCGATTGAGTACAGGAAACCGCCTATTTACCAATTTGATCTACCCAAAATAGTGGTCAGAAAATGGCAATTTTCCAATTTCACACAAATTTCAAACGATGCCAATTTCAAAATAGGGTCCAGAGTAAACAAGGCAGACATTCCTGGCACTAAAATAACATGTTCTCTGTTCATTAGTCACGTCTCCAGGTCCCTGTTCCATTACTTTTGCTTTTCATTTTGAATTTTTATTCTCACAAAAAATAGAAGATTTACTGTTATGTATACAACTGCATCATTGTAAAAATGGTATAAATAATATCAGAGCACTTGTGCATGAATATAAGACTCGCCAGTTGATGTGTATTGGAGGCATGGTGTGATTTGTTTACTCTTGAACATCGTAAAAAATCGAACATTTTCGCTACTTTGAGCTCAATTTCAAGGTACTTGTCATTGTCATACCAATCACAATCATCTCTATTTCTGTAATATATCTTCCATTCTATCAAATGAGACCAAGGAAACGAGAATACATCAATAAATACCATACGAAAATCGACTGCAAAGTCGCTGTTTTAATCGAAAAAAACGGTCAAGAGTTTTTTTTCTCTCATTATGCAGTGTGTACTGCAGGATTTTTTTTATACTGCGCACACTGACCACACAGACCCATTCTTTCATATGTATGCCTTCCAGACGTTTTCTGCTTATAATTGAGGCCGCTAGAATTTGGGCGTACTAGTACGGCACGAACCCCTGCTCGTAAAACGTACTAGTACGGCACCGACCCCGAAAGGGTTAATGTGTGTAAGTTTACTTAGGTAAAGGTACACATAAGCATAATTATCAGTTATAATAATAATGTAGGTATGTAATCAGCCTGGGCTACATACCTACATGTGGCCCAGAGCCATATTATTACAATCGACATATCATGTTCACTGAGTTTAATCATCAAAGGGAGAAGTTTAGTAAACAAAGAGAAGTAATGGATAATTCATGCCGAGAATTGTAAACAAAAGCGTTATGTATTAAGGGGAGTGACGTAATGTTTTCCCACCGCACGGCTACCACACCTCCATAATATATAATATAATACGTATCTTTATTTCTACAAGTACAGTGGTCCCTCGACTATCGGTCATAATCCGTTCCAGAAGCTAGACCTTAACTCTAATTACTCGAAACTCGAAACCTTATTTCCCATAAGAAATAATGTAAATACAATTAATCCGTTTCAGACACCCAAAAATATTCACAAAAAATTTATTTTGTAAAGATTAACTATACTTTTACATACACAAACTAACATTATTAACACAAAATAATAATAAATACATAAATAATAAATAACATTTACTTACCTTTATTGAAGAGAGTTGCTGGCATCTGGAAGATAGGGAGGAGGACAGGAGGAGGGGAATCCCCCTCCATAAGGACTTCAGGTAACAAGTCATTATCTGGGGTTACTTCCCTTCTTTTTCTTTCACTGCCACTAGGACCAGCTTGAGAGTCACTGGACCCCTGCCTTGAAAAATAACTGTCGAGTGCTCTGTTTCTGGCGACTCTTTAACATTTTCCTGAAGTGCAACATGGCTCTGTCATTGAACTGGTTGCAGAGATGGCTTATTTCAGCTTGCTCAGGGTGAAATTGTTCAACAAAACTTTGCACATTGTTCCACTTGGAACAAATTTCCTTAATCCGTGAAGAAGGCACCTCACCCTGTCCATCCTCCTCTGAATCAATTTCCTTAAATGTCGTCTGATGCTGTTCCTGATGAAGCTCTTTCAGCTCTTCAGTGGTTAGGTCTACCCTGTGGTCCTCCACCAACTTTTCCACATCCTCACCACTCACCTCCAACCCCAGGGACTTGCCCAATTCCACAATATCTTCCACAACAGGCACAGGGTCTTTAGGGTCAGGGTCAGCCTCAAATCCTTCAAAATCCCTCTTTTCAACACAATCCAGCCACAGTGGTCTCCAAGCAGAGTTTAAAGTCCTGGAAGTCACTCCCTGCCAAGCCTTACCTATAAGGCCTATGCAATGGACGATATTGAAGTGATCTTTCCAGAACTCTCTTAGGGTCAACTCAGTGTCCGAGGTCGCTTTGTTTTTAAGGGTGTTGATTATGAGCGAGACTTCAATTGAGTTGGTAGGAGCTAGGAATAGTGTATCTGGGTAGGTGTTGGTGAGGTAGTCTGTTGGACGAGTGTTCGAGCTTGGGATTTTACTCGCTAGATTCTTTCCTATGGTGGAGAAGAAAACATTAAGTCTGTTTGCTGTCTCAGTTGGTGAGAGTAGGGGTTCGTCTGTTTTTGATAATTTGATGGTATTGTTCGTGGATATCTCTTTATTTCCTAGAATTGCAGAGAGGGTTTTCCAGGTCTTTTTCATATCACCTTTTACGGTCTGGAGTCTGTTCTCATAATACAATTTTTTGGACCTTCTTATCAGGCTAGTAAGGATTGATGAGTAGCGTTTGGATTGTTCTCTGGTTATTAGACCCCTTCTGTATTGTTTTTCATATTGGTACCTCTTGTTTATGGATTTAAGGATGCTGGGTGTTAGCCAGGGATTGTTAAGTCTCTTAGTTGTGATCTGTTTAGTTTTCTTAGGGCAATGTCTGTTATAGAGGTTGTGTGTTTTTTAAGAAAGTTCTTGATGCATTCATTAGTATCTGAATATGTTTCTAATTCATTAAGCCAGTCAATGTTCATCATAGCTGATATAAAATTTTAACAGCTGACTCATTATGTAGTCTGAAGGTAACTTTTGAAATTTCTTGGGGCAAAATGCCTAAGTTAGTTATAAGAAAGGTAGGGTAGTGGTCTGTGGTGTTTTCTGTGATTATGCCTGATTTTAGAGGGGATATAGTGTTAGTCCAGATGTGGTCTAGTAACAAGGTACTATTCTCAGAGGTTCTTGTAGGTTTTGATATTGTTGGTAGTAATAAGCAGTTGCTCATAGTGTTTGTGAATTCAGTTACCTGTGGGTCCTGGTCATGTAGGAGATTTATATTGAAATCTCCTGTGAGCAGCAAATGATCTTTGTTAAGGCATGAATCAATTATCAGGTTTCCTAGTTTTTCACTAAAGTGGTGGATGTTTGACTGTGGTAATCTGTAGATGTTTATCACTGTGAGGGGTTTTTGCAGGTCTTTTGATTTAAATTTAGCTTTTCAAACACTGCTTTGGTGTACAGTTTTTTGAAGTTACAAATGACCTGCTGGTCCATGGGCTGCATGAGAGGAGTGGTGGGAATCGGCTGATGTGTTAAAAAAAAAAAAAAATGTGATGAAACTGAACTCATCAGACAAATAGTCTTTCAAGTTGTGAGGATGAGCAGGAGCATTGTCCAGTAACAGGAGGCACTTGAGTCCCATTTTCTTTTCTAGGAGATATTTCTTCACACTAGGGCCTAACGCTCCAGTGAGCCATTCCACGAAAATGTCCTTAGTGACCCATGCCTTGGTGTTAGCCTTCCAATACACACACAAATTATTCTTGTTAACATTGTGTTTCTTGAAGGCTCTGGGATTTTCTGAGTGATACACCAGTAAAGGCTTCACTTTAAAATCCCCACTCGCGTTACCACACAACATGAGAGTTAGCCTGTCTTTCATAGGCTTGTGTCCTGGCATTGCCTTTTCCTCCTGAGTAATGAAGGTCCTGTTTGGCATTTTCTTCCAAAACTGGCCTGTTTCATCACAATTAAACACTTGTTGGGGTTCGAATTCTTCAGTGTCTACGAACCCCTTGAATTCCTGCACAAATTTTTCAGCTGCACGTTTGTCTGAGCTGGCTGCCTCACCATGCCTCACAACACTGTGTATGCCACTACGTTTCTTAAATCTCTCAAACCAGCCTTTGCAGGCTTTAAAATCACTCTCATCATCACTGGTTGCAGGCATTGTCTTGACAAGATCTGCGTGAAACTGCCTTGCCTTTTCACAAATTATCGCCGTGGAAATACTATCACCTGCTATCTGTTTTTCATTGATCCACACCCTCAACAACTTCTCAACCTCATCCACTGTTTTCGATCTAATTTTCGTTAACATATCAACACCTTTTGCAACATTAGCTTCCTTGATTTCTTTTCTCTTTGCCAGGATAGAGGAGATAGTAGATGTGTTTTTGTTGTACATCCTGGTAAGCTCGCTCACACGTACGCCACTCTCATATTTTTCTACAATCTCCTTCTTCACTTCGATGGTGTTCCTCACTTTCTTTACCACAGGGGTGCCACTAGGAAGCTTCTTTGGACCCATGGTGACATATTTCACAGTGACAATCACTAAACCACCAATAAACACAACAAATTTATTGTGAATGTTTGAAAGAGCGCGCTGGGTAATGTTCTCTCAATGGTAAACAACGCTAGACTGGCGTCCTGCGCGGCGAGGTGGACAGGTCTGGTACGGACCGATACACGAGGGAATGACCGATACACGAGGGAAACATTGACCGAAAAAAGCGCTCAAAACACGAAATCACCGATATTCGGAATCACCGAAACACGGGGGACCACTGTACATGTACAAGGTATACAAGCCTAGCTAACATCAATGTCATACTACAATATAGAAAGCCGCCTTTTATGCAGAGCATTTCGGGCAAATTAGGTCAGTTTTGTCCCTGGATGCGACCCACACCAGTCGACCAACACCAAGGTACCCATATAAACGTAAAATGTTTGTATGCTATGTAACGTGTTTCTTATATAATTTTGAAGAAAATATCATAGATGGATTAATGAAAATGTCTATATTAACGTAAAATATGACATTTAATGTGCCCAAGAGTGATTATTATTAGTACATATTACGTATTGTTTTCCCTCCGCCCGGCAACCACACCTCCATATATAAACAGCATGTTTATATGCTTTGTAACATGTTTCTTATATAATTTTGAAAAAATTATGTATTAATGTAAAATAAGACATTTAATGTGCCCAAGAGTGATTATTATTAGTATTACGTAATGTTTTCCCTCCGCCTGGCAACTACACCTCCATATCATATAAACAGCATGTTTATATGCTTTGTAACGTGTTTCTTATATACGTAATTTTGAAGAAAATATCATAGATGCATTAATGAAAATGTCTATATTGATGTAAAATAGGACATTTAATGTGTCCAAGAGTGATTATTACATAATAGAGAGATGTGCTCATGGAAAATATAAACAAACCGGGTGGCGCGCGCTGCATTTGAAAGACCGCTCGCCGTATAGAAAGTTTTAGTCATAATTTGAACTCGCCATATTAACGGAACGCCATGAGGCGAAACGCCGTAAAGCAGGGCCCTACTGTACTGTATACAGTAGACTGTATACATTTAACGGCGTTCCTGAAAACGCCGTGTAAGGTAAAATCGTGTTAGATGAACTGAAGAACTTATGGGAAAAATAGGGTTACGTTCCTGGGAGCCCCCAAAAAGCCAAACAACTTTTTTTTAGACCAACAGATCTTACAAAAATAAAAGTGAATATGTAATTGTAGTTCATTATCGTGATGTATTATGTTGTTTTTACTGCTTAAGACTACAAATGTAACAGAAATATTAGTATTTCTTACCTTAAATTGTGGGTGCTGGTGTTTGTGGATGATTGTGAAGAGAGTGGAGAGTTGTGCTGTGGCCCTACTGGGCTGAGGTGGGTGGTAGAGGTTCTGGAACTCAAGTCGATGGTTGTACTGTCTAACTTTAAGTTATTCAGTAAGTCAGTCAAGCCATTCAGTAAGTCAGTCAAGTCATTCAGTATGTCAGTCAAGTCATTCAGTAAGTCAGTCAAGCCATTCAGTAAGTCAGTCAAGCCATTCAGTAAGTCAGTCATGCCATTCAGTAAGTCAGTCAAGCCATTCAGTAAGTCAGTCAAGCCATTCAGTAAGTCAGTCAAGCCATTCAGTAAGTCAGTCAAGCCATTCAGTAAGTCAGTCAAGCCATTCAGTAAGTCAGTCAAGCCATTCAGTAAGTCAGTCAAGCCATTCAGTAAGTCAGTCAAGCCATTTAGTATGTCAGTCAAGCCATTCAGTAAGTCAGTCAGGCCATTCAGTATGTCTCGATTTTCTTCGTAATTCCTAGACTTGAACACTTAAACCTTTTCTTGTCACTTGCAGGAACACTTGTATGCTTACTAGGTGCCATGATTGCTTGGCTGATTTATCAAAATGCAATGAAAATAAGAAAATTTATGTAAATAAACACAGCGAGCTTCCCGAGTATTGTCGTCCTACACGCGTATAAACCAAACTGGAGGGTGGTGTGGGTGGGTGAGTGTGGCGGGGATAGTAGTAGGACTCCCCCACTGACTCAATAGTGTAACCCATGCGAGCGACCGTGCGCTCAAAATTTTTTCCCCTCCCGCAAGCCGTGTAAAGTTAATTTTATGTAGTGTTAGATAAAAATGTGCCACAATTCTTCAATCGTGCAGTACCCAAATCGTGCCACATAAACTCGTGCTAAATGACGGTCTACTGTATTGTAATAAACAGAATAAGAGAGAATCAGCTCTAATATACATTATTTAGGTATGCACACTGGTCAGAGAGCCCATCGTAAGTTTGAGTCATCAGTAAATTAGTACATCGCTAAGTGAGGAAAGGCTGTATTCAGAACACTGGGTGAGAGGGCTTGGATCTACATTTGGACAGTCAAGGGGTTAAAACACTTGAAATTTTTGAAAGTTTCCAGGCATAATAAAAAAAATGCAGAGCTCACAGAGAATGTAAACAGAGTGGCATGCAGACACAGTAATAGCAAATCAGGGACGGAGCTATATGAACTTTGGTCATAATTTGATATGTCCGTAAATTGAAGCACTGTAAAGTGGGGCCCTCCAGTACTAGTTTTCAGACAGTTGTGGAATAATCTGCCAAGTAGGGTCAGTGAAGCTAAAACCTTGGGTAGCTTTAAAAAAAAAAAGGTTAGCTTTCAGAAAATGTTGGGCAACTGGGTGGGCAGAAATTGATAGTTTTGAGAAGAACTTGCCTAGTGTGGGCCAGTAGGCCTGCTGCAGTGTTCCTCCAATCTTATGTTTTTTTTACCTAATGTGATTTCATTGTTTCAACGTTTCAGATATTTTTTATTTTAGTTTTTGACATGTAATTTCTTCTGCCTTCTGTTTTCAAAATATTGCAATGTATACTCAAAAATATGATGTCATTGCTTATTTTGACATTTCAAAGACTTTTTTTTGCTTTTTCTGGCATATTACAATTTGTTCTGCATTCTAGACTCTGTTTGCATCGTCGACTCTTAACCTCTGCGAGCTGATTGGTCTTCGTCCAGACCTTGGGAAGCTGCGGAAGATTCTGTACTTCCACGAGAACCAGCTTGTGTACCCTGTGCGCAAGCAGAAGGACCGAGACTTTCAGTATGGATACAATCAGATACTCTCCTGGTGAGCACTGGTACTGTAGGCAGTGGTATTATGAACAATGGTGTGATAGTAGTGGTGTTATAGCAATAAGCAATTGCCTATTTATGCTTAAGTATTTAAAACTGTCCTAGGTAGTAGGTTGGTAGACAGCAACCACCCAGGGAGGTACTACCATCCTGTGGTAGTAGGTTGGTAGACAGCAACCACCCAGGGAGGCACTACCATCCTGTGGTAGTAGGTTGGTAGACAGCAACCACCCAGGGAGGTACTACCGTGCTGTGGTAGTAGGTTGGTAGACAGCAACCACCCAGGGAGATACTTCCGTCCTGTGGTAGTAGGTTGGTAGACAGCAACCACCCAGGGAGGTACTACCATCCTGTGGTAGTAAGTTGGTAGACAGCAACCACCCAGGGAGGTACTACTTTCCTGTGGAAGTAGGTTGGTAGACAGCAACCACCCAGGGAGGTACTTCCGTCCTGTGGTAGTAGGTTGGTAGACAGCAACCACCCAGGGAGGTACTACTGTCCTGTGATAGTAGGTTGGTTCACTGTTTTTCATATATTGGTTTTAACAACGTTGTTAATTAATGTTCAGGAATTACTGCTCCCTCCTTCCCATCTATGAAGGTAACTTGATTCTGATGACTGGTCTTGATCTCATTAAGTAAAGAAACCCTTTTCCAAATCATTTAATTACTACGTACTGTATTTGACTGAAGAAGCCTACTGTCTAGACAAAACATTTTGTCTTAATCTTCAACTTGTCAGAATTTTATACCATTTTTAACAACACTTTTTCTGCAGTACAAGATAATGTAGTCTACACGTAATAAAATATTGTTAGGCACAAAAGAAAGCCACTAATATGTGGTGCATTTCTGGCAGACTACTGAAGAACCAGATATAGATTATTAAGTCGGAGTTTTGAAATGTACAAAAATAGAGGCAGCTAAGTGAACAGTAGTACAGTTTTATGTAATAATTCTTCAGACTGATTCATTGATCTTCGAGTCAAACTGACTCGATGTCTTGAGTTTGTGGGATGATCAAGATAGATGATGAAGATGCAGCAAGTTATATTGTGTGGTAACTTGAGTTTTAAAGTTATATTGTGTGGTAACTTAAGTTTCATAAGTTACATTGTGTGGTAACTTGAGTTTTATAGCTGCATTATCATCTACACCTACTTTTTTTCCTCCATTGAATTTGGCACTTGTTCTTATCTGTTGTGCAATGCTTCGTTTACTCTGTTGCAAAGTTGTTTCAAGTTCTCAATGGCTGTTCCACTTAAGGAATTACAGACCTACTTCACTTTCTGAATTTTTTTTTTTTTCTGTGAGCATGCTGTGATTTTTTCAGTTAGGATGGTGTAATTCTTCTAAGCTACAGTTGTATCAAATTACATATATCTGTATTATACTTAGATCAGTATCTAAAACAAAATCAGTTGGAAAATTAATACATGACTAATATGGTGGGTTAGGTTCCAGACCGCTGCTGTAAAGCAAATACAGTGGAACCCCGACTAACGAAAGCTCCATATAACGAAAAAATTGTGTAACGAAAGCTTTTTTCGCAAAATATTTTTCTTGTGTAGCGAACATTTACTCGTGTAGCGAACCGTACCAGACCTGTCCGCCTGCCCTGCGCAAGCGCGGTGAGGCGGACAGGACGCCAGTCAAGCATTGTTTACACTTGGGAGAACATTACCCAGTGCGCTCTTTCAAACATTCACAATACTTTTGTTTTGTTTATTGCTGGTTCAGTGATTGTCACTGTGAAATAAGTCACCATGGGTCCAAAGAAGCTTCCTAGTGGCACCCCAGTGGTAGCATTCATGCAGGGAGTGTAGCAATCATGCAGGGAGTGTAGCAGGCACGCAGGGAGTGTAGCATTCATGCAGGGAGTGTAGCATTCATGCAGGGAGTGTAGCATTCATACAGGGAGTGTAGCATTCATGCAGGGAGTGTAGCAGGCATGCAGGGAGTGGGGATTCCCCTTCCAATCACTAACCCCTCCCTTGTCATCCTCCCTATCTTCCAGATGCCTGCAACTCTATTCAATAAAGGTAAGTAAATGTTATTTATTAATCTGTTTTTTATTATTTAGTATTAGTAGTAGTATTTATAGTTTTAATAATCTTGTTTTGTGTATGTAGAACTATAATTAAAATGTATTTTTTGTGAATATTTTTGGGTGGAACGGATTAATTGTATTTGCATTATTTCTTATGGGAAATAAGGTTTCGAATTACGAATTTTTCATGTTAAGAAATAGCTCCTGGAATGGATTAATTTTGTTAGTCGAGGGACCACTGTACAGTGAACCCCCGAGTTTCGGCCATAATTCATTCCAGAAGGCTGTTCAAGTGCCATTACTGAACGAATTCGTTCCAATAAAGGAATAATGTAAAGTAGGTTAGTCCGTTTCAGACCCCCAAAAATACACTTACAAAAGCACCTACAATATTACACTTACATAATTGTTCGAGTTTTGAGGTGGTTGAAACTCGGGGGTCCACTGTATTGCCTTAAAGCGAATCACAGCCTTTTTTTCATTTGGCTGTTCATATAAACGCTTAAAAACATACTTACACTACCATTTATTAAGTGCACAATAGTGCTAGGCGCACAATAGTGCTAGGTGCACAATAGTGCTAGTGTGGGTAACAAACGACACCAGTCAGCTGATGTGTGCATCCTCACTTAACGACGGAGATAGGGACCCAAGACACCATCGGTAAGCCAATTCATCACTAAACGAGGAGCATACTATACAGGTCTCCCTCCACATTTGTCCAGTCTCTTTTTAAAGCTACCCAAGGTCCTATCGAAGATAAAACCTTGGGTAGTTTCAAATTTAGGTTGGATAAATACATGAGTGAGAGGGGATGGATTTGAGTGGGACTTGCACATGAGTAAATAGAATTATCAAAGCTTATTGCTTGGGTAGCAGGCTAGTTGGCCCATACTAGGCAGGTCCTTCACAATCCATCCTACTAACAGAATATTTACTCAACCTAATTTTCAATGCTACCCAAGAAATAAGCTTTGATAATTTTATTTACTTATGTGCAAGTCCCACTCAAATCCAACCCCTCTCACTCATGAATTTATCCAACCTAAATTTGAAACTACCCAAGGTCCTAGCTGGGTAGGCAGACTGTTCCACTCATCAACTACCCTATTTCCAAACCAATACTTTCCTATATCCTTTCTAAATCTAAACTTATCTAACTTGAATCCATTATTGCGGGTTCTCTCTTGGAGAGATATCATCAAGACCTTATTTATATCCCCTTTGTTAATACCCATTTTCCACTTGTATATGTACCTCGATTATGTCTCCCCTCATTTTTCGTCTTACAAGTGAATGTAATTTAACCCTTAAACGGTCCAAACGTATATATACGTTCTTACCGCTACTGCCCCAAATTTGGCATGATTGGTCTGAGATTCCTGGTCAGCATAGAAAGGGTCCTAACACTCGGTGTGCGCCATATTAAAATAATCTGGAACCACATAGTACCTTTTTCGAGCACCAGTTAAATTGAGAGCCAGCTAGAGCGAACACTGCGGCAAACACCAAGGATTCACTGATGTCATGTCATATTAACACTCCTTTTTTAAGTGGAAAGTGATGTCGGCAGGCTGGCAGGCTGGCTGGCTGGCCACCTGGCCACCTGGCTGCCAGCAGCTGGCTTGCCAGCTGGGTACCTGATTGGCTGTCTTTGTATCCGTCTGTCTGTCTGTATTTATCTGTCTCTTTGTCTCTATCTGTCTCTATCTCACAGGAACACATACGTAAATACAATTATACCTAGTGTAAATTACCTAGGATAACTCAAAAAATCCAGACAAAGTGTTATACTGTGTTTGTGATCTGCGTAATACCATTTGGTTCATGAGCTACTCTCTGAGACAAGCAGACAGAAAGGAGACGACACACAGACAGACAGAAAGACACACAGACACACAGACAGACAGACAGACAAATTTGAGTAACAAATAAAGGGAAGCAGTGTAAGCTTCAAATGTCATCACTGTAATTACTGGACTGATAGGAAGAGATAAGACTAGCCTCACCCACACCAAATGTCACCAGTCATGATTAGTGGAGATCAGATGAGATAAGGCAGTGACACATATCTTACATAATGCTTAGGGTTGAAATTTATTGTAATGATTATTACATATTATTTATTTTTATTATTATTATTATTATTTTTTTTATTATTATTATTATGCACTATCATTATTATTATTATTTTTATTATTATTATTATTATGCACTATCATTATTATTATCATTTGAGTACAATTTCAGTACCTAATATTACTGTCAGAACACAGATTGGCTATGAAATCTTAAGAACTACTACAAATTGTAATTATCAGAACATAAAAATTATATAAAATAATAAACAGTGAACAGTATATTTGGATAAGGGTAAAGAGGTTTTTGTGGCATTTATGGATTTGGAAAAGGCGTATGATAGGGTGGATAGGGGGGCAATGTGGCAGATGTTGCAGGTGTATGGAATAGGAGGTAGGTTACTGAAAGCAGTGAAGAGTTTTTATGAGGATAGTGAGGCTCAAGTTAGAGTGTGTAGGAGGGAAGGGGACTATTTCCCAGTAAAAGTGGGCCTTAGACAAGGATGTGTGATGTCACCGTGGTTGTTCAATATATTTATAGATGGGGTTGTAAGAGAAGTGAATGCGAGGGTCTTGGCAAGAAGTGTGGGATTAAAAGATAAAGAATTAAATACAAAGTGGGAGTTGTCACAGTTGCTTTTTGCTGATGACACTGTGCTTTTGGGAGATTCTGAAGAGAAGTTGCAGAGGTTGGTGGATGAATTTGGTAGGGTGTGTAAAAGAAGAAAATTGAAAGTAAATATAGGAAAGAGTAATGTGATAAGGATAACAAAAAGATTAGGTGACGAAAGATTGGATATCAGATTGGAGGGAGAGAGTATGGAGGAGGTGAATGTATTCAGATATTTGGGAGTGGACATGTCAGCAGATGGGTCTATGAAGGATGAGGTGAATCATAGAATTGATGAGGGAAAAAGGGTGAGTGGAGCACTTCAGAGTCTGTGGAGACAAAGAACTTTGTCCATGGAAGTAAATAAGGGAATGTATGAGAGTATAGTTATACCAACACTCTTATATGGGTGTGAAGCATGGGTGATGACTGTTGCAACGAGGAGAAGGCTGGAGGCAGTGGAGATGTCATGTCTGAGGTCAATGTGTGGTGTGAATATAATGCAGAGAATTCGGAGTTTGGAAATTAGGAGGAGGTGCGGGATTACCAAAACTATTATCCAGAGAGCTGAGGAGGGGTTGTTGAGGTGGTTCGGACATGTAGAGAGAATGGAACGAGATAGAATAACTTGAGAGTGTATAAATCTGTAGTGGAGGAAGGCGGGTAGGGGTCGGCCTAGGAAGGGTTGGAGGGAGGGGTTAAGGGAAGTTTTGTGTGCGAGGGGCTTGGACTTCCAGCAAGCATGTGTGAGCGTATTTGATAGGAGTGAATGGAGACAAATGGTTTTTAATACTTGACGTGCTGTTGGAGTGTGAGCAAAGTAACATTTATGAAGGGATTCAGGAAACCGGCAGGCGGACTTGAGTCCTGGAGATGGGAAGTACAGTGTCTGCACTCTGAAGGAGGGTGTTAATGTTGCAGTTTTATAACTGTAGTGTAAAGCACCCCTCTGGCAAGACAGTGATGGAGTGAATGATGATGAAAGTTTTTATTTTTCGGGCCACCCTGCCTTGGTGGGAATCGGCCGGTGTGTTAATAATAATAAAAAAATAAAAAAATGAGAAAAAAAGTTATATCGGCAACGATTCTGCAAGCGGCAGGACTCCTGTTGCTGTCAGGTGAGCATCCAGAGCCAACTTCTCCGCCTCATATCTCGGTAACTACTGACCCTAGATTTTTTTTTTAATAATAATAATAATAATAATAATTTTTATTTCTATGCATGTTACAAGTGTACAATGTTATTGGTAGTTACAATTATAAAACAATTATAAAACTGTAATGCAAGGAGAGCCACTGGCATGCCATGGCATTAGGGGCAGTTTATTCTAGAGACTTATTCACTAAGTACTTAATGCTAAAGAAATTGATTGAGTTTATTCTAGTTCTGTATTATTTAAATTATTACGTATATGGTTATACATACTATTAAAAGACAATACAAGAGAAATTGGTTGAGTTTAATCTAGTTGTATAATTTATTTCAAGTTACAGTATGTTGATGCTATACTAGTATAATAACAATACTAGAAATTGTTTTTAGAGTTTCTTCTAGATATATATTTTATTTCAAATTAAGAAAATGATGATACTATAAGATTTTAAATGACAATATGATGATATGAAATTGCAACAAGTGTTAAGGAGGATGAACATATCAAATTGAGATCATCTTAAGTAAAATAATATTGGGTTTGGAAGTGTGTTACAGTATGAGTATTTAGTATAGGGTGAGTAGGTGATTTTTGAGAAGAGTCTTGAATTTATTTTCCGACAAGGTTAACTTGATATTTACTGGTAATGAATTCCAGATTCTGGGGCCCTTTATGTGCATAGAATTTTTTCATTGGTTAGTATGGACTCGGGTATGTCAAATAGTGATCTGTGTCTTGTGTCATGTTCGTGGGACCTATTAAAGTTGTTGAGGAGAATTCTGAGCGCAGGGTTGATATTAGCATGTAGAGTTTTATGTATGTAGAAGGCACATGAATAGGTATGAATATTTTTTATGGTGAGTAGTTTTAAGGTTCTGAATATAGGTGGAGTATGCTGTCTAGAGTGGGAATTTGTTATCATCCTGACTGCAGCCTTTTGCTGGGTTATGAGTGGTCTAAGGTGATTTAATGTTGTTGAGCCCCATGCACAGATTCCATAGGTGAGATAAGGGTAGATAAGAGAATGATATAGTGCAATGAGAGCTGGTTGAGGCACATAATAGCGTATCTTAGATAATATACCTACTGTCCTTGAGATTTTCTTGGAAATTTGTTGTATGTGTGTTTCGAATTTAAGGCTACTGTCAAGGTGGATTCCTAGGAATTTTCCCTCTGTGAGCCTTGTGATGGGTGAACCATTTAGCGTTATGTTAAGTGGAACATTTGCAGCTTTGTTTCCAAACTGAATGTAGTAGGTCTTGTCCGTATTGAGAGTAAGCTTATTTGTCATCATCCATGTTGATATTTTCTGTAATTCGGCATTAACAGTGTTGGCTAGTACGACTGGATTTGGGTGAGAGAAGACATATGTTGTGTCATCTGCAAACAAAATGGGTTTGAGTAGTTGTGATGCATTCGGTAGGTCATTTATGTAAATGTGCTCTTCATTTCTATATAAAAAAAAAAATTTTTGTTTTTTTTCGAAATATTCGGGGCAGTAGCGGTAAGAACGTATATATACGTTTGGACCGTTTAAGGGTTAAGGGTTTTCAATCTTTCTTCATACGGAAGACCTCTAATGCTATGTATTAATTTAGTCATTCTACGCTGAACGTTTTCTAACGAATTTATATCCATTCTGTAATATGGAGACCAGAACTGAGCTGCATAATCTAGGTGAGGCCTTACTAATGATGTATAAAGCTGTAATATAACCTCTGGACTTCTGTTGCTTACACTTCTTGATATAAATCCCAGTAATCTGTTTGCCATATTACGTATGCTTAGGCATTGCTGTCTTGGTTTAAGGTTGCTGCTTACCATAACCCCTAAGTCGTTTTTGCAATCTATATGACTAAGTTCTACGTTATTTAACGTATAAGTGCTTGGGTTATGGACACTCCCGAGTTTCAGAACCTTGCATTTATCTACATTGAACTGCATCTGCCACTTTTCTGACCAGGAATTGAGCTTGCCTAAATCTTCCTGAAGTTCCCTGACATTTACGTTTGAATCAATTATCCTACCTGTCTTCGTGTCATCGGCGAATTTGCTCATATCACTAGTAATTCCCTCATCAAGGTCATTGATATATATTATAAACAACAACGGGCCTAAGACTGATCCCTGTGGAACACCACTTGTTACAGATCCCCACTCGGATTTAACCTCATTTAAGCACACTCTCTGCTTCCTATTGGTGAGCCATGACTCGATCCATGACAGCACTTTTCCCCCAATTCCATGAGCTGCCACTTTCCTTAACAGTCTCTGGTGCGGTACTCTATCAAAAGCCTTACTAAAGTCTAAATAAACAATATCGAATTCTTTATCGTGATCAACAGCCTCAAAAGCTTTGGTGAAGAAGGTTAATAAATTAGATAGGCAGGAACGGCCCCTCGTGAATCCATGCTGAGTATCATTAATCAAATTATGGTTATCTAGATGGCTTCTAATAATATCAGCTATGGAAATAAATGGTATAAAATACCCTGCTGTTGGAGTGTAAGCAAGGTAAAATTTATGAAGGGATTCAGAGAAACCAGCAAGCTGGACTTGAGTTCTGGAGATGGGAAGTACAGTGCCGGCACTCTGAAGGCGGGGTGTTAATGTTGCAGTTTTATAACTGTAGTGTAAAGCATCCCTCTGGCAAGACAGTGATGGAGTGAATGATGATGAAAGTTTCACTTTTTCGGGCCACCCTGCCTTGGTGGGAATCGGCCGATGTGTTAATAAAGAATAAAAATAAAAATATTGCTTGGGTAGCGTTTATTCTGTTAGTGGGTTGGATTTGTGAAGGACCTGCCTAGTATGGGCCAACAGGCCTATTGCAGTGTTCCTCCTTATGTTCTTATGAGTGAGAGGGGTTGCATGTGAGTGAGACTTGCACATGAATAAATATAATTTTTTTTTTCCAACAAGTCGGCCGTCTCCCACTGAGGCAGGGTGACCCAAAAAGAAAGAAAATCCCCAAAGAGAAAATACTTTCATCATCATTCAACACTTTCACCTCACTCATACATAATCACTGTCTTTGCAGAGGCGCTCAAATACTACAGTTTAGAATTAGTCCTTCCAAACTGTCACTATCACTATCACTATTCCCATTTCCAGGTCTCAAGTCCGTCTAAATTAATAACCGGTTTCCATGAATCCCTTCACTAAATATTACCCTGCTCACACTCCAACAGCTCATCAGGTCCCCAAAACCATTCGTCTCCATTCACTCATATCTAACACGCTCACACATGCTTGCTGGAAGTCCAAGCCCCTCGCCCACAAAACCTCCTTTACCCAATCTCTCCAACCTTTTCGAGGACAACCCCTACCCCTCCTTCCTTTCCCTACAGATTTATATGCTCTCCAAGTCATTCTACTTTGATCCATTCTCTCTAAATGACCAAACTACCTCAACAACCCCTCTTTAGCCCTCTGACTAATACTTTTAGTAACTCCACACCTCCTAATTTCCACACTCCGAATTCTCTGCATAATATTTACACCACACATTGCCCTTAGACATGACATCTCCACTGCCTCCAGCCTCCTCCTCTCTGCAGCATTCACAACCCATGCTTCACACCCATATAAGAGTGTTGGTACCACTATACTACTTTCATACATTACCTTCTTTGCCTCCATAGATAATGTTTTTTATCTCCACAGATACCTCAACACACCATTCACCTTTTTTCCTTCATCAATTCTATGGTTAACCTCATCCTTCATATACCCATCTGCTGACAAGTCAACTCCCAAATATCTGAAAACATTCACTTCTTCCATACTCCCTCTCTCCAATGTGATATCCAATTTTTCTTTACTAAATAGTTTGATACCCTCATCACCTTACTCTTATCTTTGTTCACTTTCAACTTTCTACCTTTACACACCCTCCCAAACTCGTCCACTAACCTTTGCAACTTTTCTTTAGAATCTCCTATAAGCACAGTATCATCAGCAAAAAGTAACTGTGTCAACTCCCATTTTGAACTTGATTCCCCATAATTTAATCCCACTCCTCTCCCCAACATCCTAGCATTTACTTCTTTTACAACCCCATCTATAAATATATTAAACAAACATGGTGACATCACACATCTCTGTCTAAGACCTACTTTTACCGGGAAGTAATCTCCCTCTCTCCTACACACCATAACCTGAGCCTCACTATCCTCATAAAAACTCTGTACAGCATTCAGTAACTTACTACCTATTTCATACACTTGCAACATATGCCACATTGCTCCCCTATCCACTCTATCATATGCTTTTTCTAAATCCATAAATGCAGTGAAAACTTCACTACCTTTATCTAAATACTGTTCACATATACGCTTCAATGTAAACACTTGATCTACACATCCCCTACCCTCTCTAAAACCTCCTTGCTCATCTGCGATCCTACCCTCTGTCTTACCTCTAATTCTTTCAATAATAACCCTACCGTTCACTTTACCTGGTATACTCAGTAAACTTATTCCCCTATAATTTTTACAATCTCTCTTGTCACCCTTCCCTTTATATAAAGGAACTATACACGCTCTCTGCCAATCCTTAGGTACCTTCCCTTCTTTCATACATTTATTAAACAAAAATACCAACCACTCCAACACAATATCTCACCCTGTATTAACATTTCTGTCATGCTTGTTATTGCTTGGGTAGCATTGAAAATTGAGTTGGGCAAATATTCTGTTAGTGGGATGGATTGTGAAGGACCTGCCTAGTATGGGCCAACAGGCCTGCTGCAGTGTTCCTTCTTTCTTATGTTCATATGTTCTTAAATGTTTATACAGCAGTGTACTGTATATTGTAATAAATAGAATTGAGGAAATCAGGTCTAATATATATTATTTAGGTTCAAATACTGGTCAGAGAGCCCGTCGTAAGTCCGAGGCGTCGGTAAACGAGTACGTCGCTAAGTGAGGAGAGGCTGTAATTGATAAGTGCCATATTAGCGAAGCACTTCAAAGCCAAGCACCATATTAATGAAGCACTCTAAAGCAAAGCGCCATATTAATGAAGCGCTGTCAAGTGAATTAACGAGGTGCACCTCTACCTCTCTTAACCCATTCCATTCTTCAGCCACTGTTTATAAACTGTGTTGTAGTTGAGGTGTACAACATAGTGCACATTGTACATTGAGTGTTGGTTTGTGTTGGACAGTCTGGTGGCGGATGTGGTCGTCTTCAACTCTCAGTACAACTTGGAGTCCTTCCTACGAGAACTTCCCCGACACCTCAAGCTACAACCTGACCACCGCGCTGATGCTCAGACCATTACGCAGAACATTAGGGAGAAGAGTGAGGTGAGTCCTGACATTTATTGTTCTCATCACAATTATATGCTGGATGTATATTTTCATAGTGTATTGCACTGTATTCATGGTACTAAGTGTATATATAAACTTATTGGATCACACTGTACAGCTTAATACTAGATGCTCCTTACTATATGATGGCTTGACTTAATGATATTTTGACTTTACGATGGTGCGATAGCAATGCTGTACATTTATTGATAGGATAAACTTGTATTCATTTACAGTGGACCCCCGGTTAACGATATTTTTTCGTTCAAGAATGCTGTTCAGGTGCCATTACCGAATGAATTTATTCCCATAAGGAATAATGTAAATTAGATTAGTCCTTTTAGACCCCCAAAACTACACTTACAAAAGCACTTATAAAAATAAACTTACATAAAAGGGCGAGTTTGGAGACCATCGTTAACTGGGGGTCCACTGTATTTATTTTTCAGTACTGGTATTTAGTTAGTTACAGTAATTATTTGTTTATTTACTTATTCAGTGACAGTTATTTATTTATTTGTTTATACTGTACGGCTCCACTTGTACAGCAGGCTAGGTTCCGGGCTACTGTAGGGCCCTGCTTATACAGCAGATTAGATTAGATTCCGGGCTACTGTAGGGCCCCGCTTATATAGCAGGTTAGGTTCCGGGCTACTGTAGGGCCCCGCTTATACAGCAGGTTAGGTTCTGGGCTACTGTAGGGCCCCGCTTATACAGCAGGTTAGGTTCCTGGCTACTGTAGGGCCCCGCTTATATGGCAGGTTAGGTTCCGGGCTACTGCAGGGCCCCGCTTATACAGCAGGTTAGGTTCCGGGCTACTGTAGGGCCCTGCTTATACAGCAGGTTAGGTTCTGGGCTACTGTAGGGTCCCGCATATACAGCAGGTTAGGTTCCAGGCTACTGTAGGGCCCTGCTTATACAGCATGTTAGGTTCCAGGCTACTGTAGGGTCACACTTATACAGCAGGTTAGGTTCCTGGCTACTGTAGGGCCTTGCTTATACAGCATGTTAGGTTCTGGGCTACTGTAGGGTCCCGCTTATACAGCAGGTTAGGTTCCAGGCTAATATATTCGTATTCGACTCATAATATTTTCAGCTTGCGATGGGTTTGTGGAAACTTAACCCCACCATGAGTAGAGGACCATCTCACTTATCGATGGAGTTCTGTTCCTAAGAGTAGGTTGGTAAATAATTTGGTCATTAAGTGAGGAGCATACTATACTAATACATAGTAGGTTTGTGTCAGCCATCTTTGATATTATTTTAATGTCACCTTTGCACCATTTATAACATTTTTAGTATATTAAATGTTTGTACAGTAGTGTACAGTATATTGTAATAAACAGAATAGAGGAAATCAGCTCTTAATATACATTACTTAGGTATGCATACTGGTCAGAGAGCCCGTCGTAAGTCCGAGCAGTCGTTAAACGAGTACGTCGCTAAGTGAGGAGAGGCTGTATAGAAGTCAGTAGTGGAATATATTCGATGTCTGTGGCGATAAGAATGAAAGTCACAACACTGGCCCATGGTAGGGCTCCGAGAGTAGTGAAACTCATCAAAGGTACAGTGGAACCCTGGTTAACGAACACCCTGGAAATCGTGCAATCATGTAAGTATAATATTGTAAGTGCTTGTGGAAGTGTATTTTTGGGGGTCTGAAATAGACTAACCTAAATGACATTTTTTCTTAAGGAAGTAAATTCGTTCGGTAATGGCACTTGAGCAGGCTTCTGCAATGAATTTTTTTCGTTAACCGGGGTTCCACTGTATATCAAAGAACAGTTCACTACTAACTCACAAATTAAAAGTGGGAACCAGATTTTCAGAGTGTCATGGGCCATCATCACCAAGAGAGAGAGGATAATATTCCAGGTTGGATGGTCATCTAATTTTCAGTTTCCAGTTTGTGACAAGTATTATGGATTTCTTTTATGCATATTGTCTTTATTGTTTATTAATTTTATCCTTGTTTTTGTTGTATGTTGTGTTGTATATATATTTTTTATGGTATAAGTGCCGAGTGACGTCTGATTAAATTGCTCCGTAAGTGTTGCAACTCTTGTAGTAATATTGGTGGAAATGCAATTGATATGTTAGGTAAAGAGTGACAATATGATCATCAGAGTGACAATATGATCATCAGAATGACAGTATATACAGGTCTCCCTCAACATTCGCATTTTCCACTTTCGCGGGCTTCAGACATTCGCGAATTCCCGGCCGCTAAATTCTCAGCCGCCAAATTCCCAGCTGCAAAATTCCCACCCACCAAATCATATTTAAGTTTCCCACCACACGAGCGTCCCTACTACCCTCCCCCCGACCCGGCAGCCAGCCCGCCCACCACTCACTCACTCACTGAGTGTTTTCTTCGTTCATTATTTGTTATTAAACTACAGTATAACATGTATGTAGTACTATATAGTACAATATTTTACTATGTTTTCATGCGTTTTATGATTGTTCATGGTTCAATAGGTTAAGGAAGCAGTAAGTAATGAATGTACTAAATAAAGGTTATCTATCTATTACATTTATTCCAAATTGATATCAGAAATATGATAAATACCCTAGAACTGTAATAAAGATGCTGAAATGAATAATATATGCCATATTATATGAGGGGTAAGAGAAGCAGGTAGACCACCACCATAAGAGATGTTTACATCAGGGTAAACATGCCTAAATCACTCTTGTTATAAGAACAAATGCAAAAATAGCATTTATTATTTTTAGAATAATAATAATAATTTATAATAATTGATCTGGAGCACTTTAAATGTCATCAGTATTTGGTAGCTGACATTTAGAGCACTCCACAGCAATTATTATTATTATTTATTATTATTATTATTATTATTTCCCTACAATATATTGTAGGGAAATAATAATTATTATTATTATTAATATTATTATTATTTCCCTACAATATATTGTAGGGAAATATTAATAATTAATAATAATTGCTGTGGAGTGCTCTAAATGTCAGTTACCAAATACTGATGACATTTATAGTGCTCCAGATCAGTTATTATAAATTATTATTATTCTAAAAACAATAAATGATATTTTTGCATTTGTTCTTATGACAAGATTGATTTAGGCATGTTTACCCTGATGTAAACAACTCTGAGTGGCGGCCTGCCTGCTCCTCTTACCCCACTCATATAATATGGCATATATTATTCATTTCAGCATCTTTATTACAGTTCTAGGGTATTTATCGTGTTTCTGATATCAATTTGGAATAAATGTAATACGTAGATAGATAACCTTATTACTAATATTAGTGTAATTACACAACATTTTATTAGCGCTAAGGCTAACATCCACCACCCATGACGACTCACCAGACACTGCTCGCCTCTTCCTCCCTCCAATAGCTCCTCCCACTTCATAACGATGTTAGATGGTGAATTGAATGTATTTTTCTGTAAGCTTAACTCGTTGTATGTGTATTATACTTTTTTATTGTTTTCTGTAATATATGAGTTATGCAAATTAAAATACAGTTATAAAGTTGGAGTTTCATTTTTTTTTCTAATGTATACATATTTAATTCAACATTTGGCATCATTACAAAGTGGGCGGAGCTACAGCAGAGGGAGAAGAATCAGTGTGTCTGTAACTTGATTCCCCATGACACTTCACAACACTATAAAATACGTATTGTATAATTATACTATTACAGGCCTCCCTCCACAGCCAGCTCATGTCAAAATAACATGTATATATAGTACATTATTTTACGATGTTTATATGTGTTTTATGATTGTTCATGGTTCAATAGGTTAAGGAAGCAGTATTGTATTATATTTCCCTACAATATATTGGGGCACCAAACATTCGCGATTTTTCAACATTCACGAGGCTCTTGATCCCCTAACCCTTGCGAATGTTGAGGGAGACCTGTAGTTACATCTTCTGATATATATCTCATTGATTATATCTGATTAATAACATTTTAGTGTTTACCTTGGTGTTAAGTTAAGTTTTTGCACGACTTACTATATAAACGTTGAAGAAGACAGGCACAGTGTCTTCCCAGAGTTAATGTTTACATAGTAGATAAGGTTGACGGTAATAAACAGTAAGGCGTTGACTTATAAACACATTGAGAATCTTCTGTATTGTGTATAATATCATTATTATATTATACACAATTCAGGAAGTCGCCTATGTGTTTGTAAGTCGAGTACTTACTGTATGTATATATCAGTGTGAAGAGAGCGTTTCTGCCTCCCGCAGGTCATCTACTTCCCCGTGACCATCGCACACAAGACGAGGTGCCCTAAGGATGCGCTGGAGCCGCTGCATATCATCTGGCCACACCGCTGGTAAGAGTTCTCACATAGCATGTTGTGTTTCTCACTTTCTCACTCTCCTTCTTCAAGATGGCATCATGACTTTCATATTAATTTATCACATTTTTATTCTGTTGCATTCTCTTCCTTTCCTAACTACTCTCTCTCTCTCCCTCCTATCTCCTTATTCTTCCTCTCATCTCATTCAGTTAGGCAAAATTATAAAGACTGTACTGCATGTACATTATTAATGTACATACTAAGACTAACTTGGTGATCATGTACATTATATACTAAGACTAACTTAGGGATCATGTACATTATGTACTAAGACTAACTTAGGGATCATGTACATTATTTATGTACTAAGACTAACTTCGGGCACAGATGGTCTTCGACCCATGGCATGGCAGGCAAAACAATTCTTGGAGACAAGAGAGAGACTTCACAGAACCATCCTCTGTTGGGACATTGTTTTTTGATCTGTTAAGATCCTCATTAAACTGGAAATGGTGTCCCTAGTATAAGCTTGTTCTGTAAAGTGAGTCTTTTCATTTTATTATTGTCAGCAGCAAGTCATTTAATTCTTAATCAATGCTAAGACTGTTAAGCTGCCTCAGCTTGCATCACAGCCTGGCCCTTGTAATATTTATTGCAAAGCTAATTTGTGTGTGCAGATGTATGCATTCTGTGGCGATTTAAAAAAGATCAATACACAAATAACCCGCACATAGAGAGAATGCTATGGCGATGTTTTAGTCCAAGTCGGACTGAAACATCGCTATAACCTTCTCTCTCCTATTTATGGGTTATTTGTGAATCAATAATTTGATCTTTTAACCCTTTCGGGGTCGGTGCCATACTAGTACGTTTTACGAGCAGGGGTTGGTGCCGTACTAGTACGCATAAATAACAAAAAAGGCACAATACCGTGACTGGAACAATACACACACAACCCGCACATATAAAGGAGAGAGCTTGACGACGTTTGTCCGACTTGGACCATTTACAAAGTCACACTAACACGAAGGACAGGAGGAAGGGTATTTCCTCCTGTCCTTCGTGTTAGTGTGACTTTGTAAATGGTCCAAGTCGGACCGAAACGTCGTCGTAAGCTCCTCTCCTTTTATATGTGCGGGTTGTGTGTGTATAGTACGCGTAAATTCTAACGGCCTCAAATTAAGTGGGAAACGGCTGGTAGTCCTACATATGAAAGAATGGGTCTATGTGGTCAGTGTGCGCAGTATAAAAAAAATCCTGCACTACACACTGCATAATGAGAAAAAAAAAACTGACTTTTTTTTTTTTTTTTAAAACAGCGACTTTGCAGTCTATTTTCGTATGGTATTTATTGATGTATTCTCGTTTTCTTAGTCTCATGTGATAGAATGGAAGATATATTACAGAAATAGAGATGATTTTGATTGGTTTGACAATGACACGTACCTTGAAATTGAGCTCAAAGTAGCGAAAATGTTCGATTTTCGCCGATGTTCAAGAGTAAACAAATCACACCATGTGTCCAATACACATCAACTGGCGAGTCTAATATTCTTGCATAAGTGCGCTGATATTATTTATACCATTTTTACAATGATGCAGTTGTATACATAATAGTAAATCTTCTATTTTTTGTGAGAATAAAAATTCAAATTGGAAAGCAAAAGTAATGTAAGAGGGGCCTGGAGACGTGACTAATGAACAGAGAAGATGTTATTTTAGTGTCAGTACTGTCTGACTTGTTTATTCTGGACCCTATTTTGAAATTGGCATCGTTTGAAATTTGTGTGAAATTGGCCAAATTGCCGTTTTCTGACCACTATTTTGGGTAGTTGAAATTGGTAAATAGGCAGTTTCTTGTACTCAATCGATAGAAGAAATTGAGTTCTAGTGAAATAGCTATGATTTTAGTTGACTGGAACATTGGAATTGGCCAAAATTAGGGCTCAAAGTGGATGAAATCGCAGATCCGTAAACATCTTCGAGACCGATAACATCACGAGAGCATAATTCCGTAAGTTTTCATTCAAATTTCAAACTTTTGGTGTCGTTATCATTGGAAAAAGATTCTCTATCATTTCATAAGAAAAAAGTTTTTTTTTTTTTTTTTCCAAAATATTTTCGACCCTGAGAACATGTTTCCGAGAAGGCCTGTCGACCCCCAAATGGTTAAAGGGGTATTGTTGTTCTTGATTCGCCAGTACTCTCCCGGCCCGGGTCTTTTCCAAATGGTGACCCAGCCTTGGCTCCTAGAAGGGCTCGTGGGAGTGGTGTCAGCTATATGTCATTGCCTTTAAAGGGGTAGAGAATCTTTTTCTGAAGGTAATGGCACCAAAAATGTAAAATTTAATCGGAAACTCATGGAAATGTGCAGGTGCAAATTTGTCGGTCTGGGCGCCAAATTTGTGCATCTGTGATGTCATCCACTTTGAGGCCTATTTTAGGCTAATTATGTTGCTTAAGTTGACCCAGTTCTTGGCTATTTTGCTAGTATATCTTCTGTTTTATTGATTGAGTGCAAGAAATTTCCCATTCAGCTATCACAACTAGCTGAAAAAATGTGCAGAAATCATTAATTTTGCACAAAGTACAACAAATTCACATTAAAATAAAAAATCCAAGATAAACAATGTATGCGTTCCAGCCACTAAAAGTAACTTTTCCTCAATTCATTGATAATGTCCTCAGACCTTTCCTATATAACACTTCCTCTCTGTTTTGAATCCATTATCAAATTTTTTTTTGTTATTTTTGCCCTATTCCTAGGGTAATAATTTTTTTCCCAATGCACCATCAGTATCCCACCTAAAATGAAAAACTAAAGTATACTAAAATATAACTAAGAATAATAGGTCATGGTTTAGGTCGTCCCAAGTATTGAAGCAGACCTATTAAAATCCAACAAAACAGACCCAGAGGGGGCTTCTTACTCTGACTCAAAAAAATTGCTAAAAATTGAATATTTCTGCCACATTGCGAATTATTTCAAGTTATTTCTGATTTGAAACATTCCAAAATGATCTCTTGTGTTACTAGTATGTCTTCCATTCTATCAATTGTGACCAAAACACAGATCAAACCATGAAAATCACCTTCTAAATTATGCCTCAGAGTGGCTATTTTAAGTCCAACACAAGATGAGGGGCTAGCTGTACCTATCATGAACATGGATTCTCTCATGTCGAGCCAAAAATTTACCAGTCCTGAAGGTGGGAAGTACTGTGTCTTCACTGTGAAGGATGGGTGGGGATGTTACAGTCCTGAAGGTGGGGAAGTACAGTGTCTTCACTGTGAAGGATGGGTGGGGATGTAACTGTCCTGGAGGTGGGAAGTATAGTGCCTGCACTCTGAAGGATGGGCAGTCCTGGAGGTGGGAAGTATAGTGCTGGCACTCTAAACGATGGGTGGGGATGTTACAGTCCTAGAGGTGGGAAGTACAGTGCCTGCACTCTGAAGGATGGGTGGGGATCTTACAGTCCTGGAGGTGGGAAGTATAGTGCCTGCACTCTGAAGGATGGGTGGGGATGTTACAGTCCTGGAGGTATCCTGGTTGTAAACTGAAACACTAGTAATGTAGTTTTTATGACCCTTATGGGTTTACCACTTGGCTATGATTATAATACTAATATAAGTTGTTTGTAAATATGTATTGTGTATTAGTGTCTTGTGATCTGCAGAGTTACTCATCAATTATCTTGTCTCTTAAACTACACATCTTTTCCAGCAATATTTCTCCCTTTCCTTGGTGTCTTTCCACACATGAAAATGAGAATGTTATTTTTTCTGTGTCTTGTGTTCAGTTCAAGTGATTGTTGTTCACTTTTCCCCAGGGAGCATGACAAGGACCCTGCTACCCTGTTCCAGGTTCTATTCCAGCTGGCAGAAGCAGGACTGAATTTCCGCATCAGTGTCTTGGGCCAGTCGTACACGGAGAACCCGCCAATCTTCACTGAAGCGCGTCAGAGGCTGGCTAACTTCATTACACATTGGGGTTATGCGCCAAATAAGGAAAAGTAAGCAATAAATACAAGTATCCAATGTAATTCTATTTAATGTCCATCCTTGTTTCCAAACTTTTATTTTTGAAGTCTCACTCAAGCGGGATTTGTTCTGCTCAATCTGTTCCAGTCGTCATTTTTTTAACACACTGGCCGTCTCCCACCGAGGCAGAGTGACCTGACAAAGAATCTCTTGTAGGAAGTAATCGGAAATTATTATAAATATTAAAAAAATATGAAATACAGTAATTCGCAATTATACTGTTGTGATACCTGGAGTATACCTGGAGAAGGTTTCGGGGGGGGATCAACGCCCAAGCAGCCCGGTCCATGACCAGGCCTTGTGGTGGATCAGAACCTGATCCACCAGGCTGTTACTGCCGGCCACAAGTAAACTGATATATGTACCACAGCCCGGCTGGTCAGCTACTGACTTTAGGTGCCTGTCCAGAGCCTTCTTGAAGACAGCCAGGGGTCTATTGGTAATCCCCCTTATGTATGCTGGGAGGCAGTTGAACAGTCTTGGTCCCCGGACACTTATTGTGTTGTCTCTTAAAGTACACGTAGTGCCCCTGCTTTTCATGGGGGAATGTTGCATCTCCTGCCGAGTCTTTTGCTTTCGTAGGGAGTGACTCATGCACAAACTTGGTACTAATCCTTCTAGGATTTTCCAAGTGTATATTATTATGTATCTTTCTTGCCTGCATTTCAGGGAGTACAAATCAACGGATTTCAACCATAACCATCATTGTTATGTTATATTTTTCTTATAAAGAATAAAAAGTCACAATACGGTGACTGGAACAATACACAAATAACCTGCACATAGGAGAAAGAAACTTTAGACGACATTTTGGTCTAAGTTGGACCATTAACTAGCGACTAATTAATGATCTAAGTCTGACTGAAACCTCGTCATAAGTTTCTTCTATGTGAGGGTTATTCGTGTATATTTTTCTATGCGTGTCGTAAGAGGTGACTAAAATGCCAGGAGCAAGGGGCTAGTAACCCCTTCTCCTGTATATACAGTGGTCCCTCGGTTTTCGCCGAAAATTCATTCCAGAATGCTGCTCAAGTGCCATTACCGAACGAATTTACTTCCTTAAGAAATAATGTCACGTAGGTTAGTCTATTTCAGACCCCCAAAAATACACTTACATAAATGTTCGAGTTTGGAGATGCACGAAAACCGAGGGACCACTGTACAGTGGTACCCCGACTTACGATATTAATCCGTCAGAGAGGGCATATTTTAAGGCGAAACAATCGTTAAACGAATCAATTTTCCCCATAAGAAATAATGGAAATAAATTTAATCCGTCCAAGACTTCCAAAAGTAGTTAAATAAAATATTTTTTAGAACTTTTGGACATTAAATAATAAATAATTGAATAAAGAATACATAAATACACATGCAAATATTGTACAATAACATGTCACTTACATTTATTGAAGAGTTGTTGATGTGTGGAGGACGGGAGGAGGGGAGAAGGTGGAGTAGTATGCTAGTGTTTGGAAGGGGAATCCCCTTCTATTAACACTGCAGGTGGTAAGTTCTTTTCTGGGGTTACTTCCCTTTTCTTTGAATGCCACTAGGACCAGCTGAGAGTCACTAGACCTCTTTCTAACAACAAATTTGTCCAGGGAGCTCTGTGTCTGGCGATTCTTTAACACATCCCTGAAATGACACACCACTGTGTCATTGTACAGGTTGCCAGCACGGCCTGCAACAGCATGGTTAGGGTGATATTCATCCATAAATGCTTGCACATCACTCCATTTGGCACAGATCTCCCTAATCCTTGAAGAAGGCACATTCTTCCATTTTTGTTCCACCTCCACCTCCTCCTCTGAACCATTGTCCTGACCTCTGCTCTCTTGTTCCAGTTGCTGTTGAAGCTCTTGCAGATCTTCAGTGGTTAGCTCTTCCTTGTGCTCCTCCACCAACTGTTCCACATCCGTCACCACTCACCTCTAACCCCAAAGACTTGCCCAATTCCACAATTTCTTCCAAAACAGGCTCAGGCTCAGGGTTCTGAGGCTCAGCCCCAAAACCTTCAAAATCCCTCTCTAGGACACAGTCTGGCCACAATTTTCCCCAGGCAGAGTTCAAAGTCCTGGTAGTCACTCCCTCCCAAGCCTTACCTATAAGGTGTACACAATGCAGCATATGGAAATGTTTTTCCAAAATTCTCTTAGGGTTATGTTCATGTCTGTGGTCACATCAAAGCACTTTTGAAACATTGCTTTGGTATAGAGTTTTTAAAGTTGGAAATGACCTGCTGGTCCATGGGCTGGAGGAGAGGAGTGGTATTAGGGGCAAGAACTTCACTTTGATGAATTTAAACTCCTCCACAATTTTCTCTACCAAGTTTGGAGGATGACAAGGAGCATTGTCCATTATCAGGAGGCACTTAAGTGGCAAATTATTGTCCAATAGATATTTCTTCACACTGGGGCCAAACACTTCATTGAACCAATCTAAGAAAATGTCCTTTGTGACCCAAGCCTTTTGTTAGACTTCCACATCACACACAAGTTAGACTTGCTGACACCGCATCTGCCAAACACTCGGGATTTTCAAAAGATACACCAGTAAAGGCTTCACTTTGCAATCACCACTGGCATTGGCACAAAACATCAAAGTTAGCCTGTCTTTCATAGGCTTATGTCCTGGCTGTGCCTTTTCCTCCTGAGTAATGTAGGTCCTGTTGGGCATTTTCTTCCAAAACAGGCCTGTTTCATCACAATTAAACACTTGTTGGGGGAGGAATTGTTCAGCCTCTAGGTACTCCTGGAATTCAGGAACATATTTTTCACCGCACTTTTGTCAGAACTGGCTGCGTCACCATGCCTCACAACACTATGTATGCCACTTCGATTCTTAAATTTGTAAAACCAGCCTCTGCTGGCTTTAAATTCGCTCACTTCACTCGTTGCAGGCATTTTCTTAAGGAGATCATCATGCAACTGCCTTGCTTTTCACATATTATTCCCTCCGAAACAGTATCTCCTGCTAACTGTTTCTCGTTGATCCACACCAACAACAACCTTTCCACATTTTCCAGCACTTGTGGTCTGTGTTTTGTGATCACAGATGCACCTTTGCAACAACAGCTTCCTTGATTTTACTTGAATATTTCTTATCCACAATGGTAGCGATGGTAGAATAGGGTTTACCATACAGCCTGGCCAGCTCACTGATACGCACTCCACTTTCATATTTTTCTATTATCTCCTTCTTCACTTCTATCGTACATATATTTCTGTTCCTCTTTGCCACAGGCTTAGCACTAGGATCTTTCCTTGGACCCATGGTAGCTTATTTAGCAGTTGCAAGCACTAAAAACATTGGAATAATGACAATATACTGGTATGAATGCGTGGGTGTGGGTGGGTGGTCGCTCTCGCTTGTAAACAATAGCACTGACGCTCCCTGGAGTGCGCGCTCAGCTGGGCGCCAAGCGGACAGGTCCGGTACGAAAGTCGGTAAACGAAGCAAACATCGTAAGTCACAATCAAATTTCTTACGTTATAAATATCGGTTATCGAAAATAACGTAAGATGATAACATCGTAAGTCGGGGTTCCACTGTATTACTAAATGTAAAAGGAGAAACTTTCGTTTTTCCTTTTGGGCTGCCCCGCCTCGGTGGGATACGGCCGGTGCGATGAAAGATTTTTCTTATGTAAGTCTTTTCCTCAGATACTGGGAAGTGCTTCACTCTGGGGATGTTGTGGTGTCGACGGCACACCACGAGTTCTTCGGTGTTGCTATGCTGGAGGCTGTTGGTGCAGGCTGCTTCCCAATATGTCCCAACAGACTGGTTTATCCTGAAATATTCCCTCAGGTATGTTGTCAGCACCTCACATGAAGAACTGTGCTTCTAGTGTGTGACTGACCTGTGAGGTATTTGTTAAATAGGGCTCACTGGAAGTATTGTACAGGAGGGTCCCATTTATACAGCAGGTTAGGTTCTGAGCAACTGATGTAAAGTGAAAATTGCTGTAAAGTGAATCAGAGCCCTTTTTTTTTTTCACTTTCAAATGCATATAAAAGACTGATAACATGTTAACACTATCAAATATTAAGTGAGCAATAGAGTTAAGCCTAAAAAATGCATATACAGTACACACATTACTTTTTTTTTTTTTTTTCCCCAACAAGTCGGCCGTCTCCCACCAAGCCAGGGTGACCCAAAAAGAAGGAAAATCCCCAAAAATAAAATACTTTCATCATCATTCAACACTTTCACCACACTCATACATAATCACTGTCTTTGCAGAGGCGCTCAGATACGACAGCTGAGAATAGTCCCTCCCAGCTGTCACTATCCCAGACCCCTCCTTTAAAGTGCAGGCATTGTACTTCCCATTTCCAGGACTCAAGTCCAACTAAATCAATTAACTGGTTTCCCTGAATCCCTTCACAAAATGTTATCCTGCTCACACTCCAACAGATCGTCATGTCCCAAAAACCATTCGTCTCCATTCACTCCTATCTAACACGCTCACACATGCTTGCTGGAAGTCCAAGCCCCTCGCCCACAAAACCTCCTTTACCCCCTCCCTCCAACCTTTTCTAGGACGACCACTACCCCGCCTTCCTTCCCCTACAGATTTATACGCTCTCCAAGTCATTCTACTTTGATCCATTCTCTCTAAATGACCAAACCACCTCAACAACCCCTCTTCAGCCCTCTGACTAATACTTTTAGTAACTCCACATCTTCTCCTAATTTCCACATTCCGAATTTTCTGCATAATATTTACACCACACATTGCCCTTAGACAGGACATCTCCACTGCCTCCAGCCTCCTCCTCGCTGCAGCATTTGCAACCCATGCTTCACACCCACTATACTTTCGTACATTCCCTTCTTTGCCTCCATGGATAACGTTTTTTGTCTCCACAGATACCTCAACAAACCACTCACCTTTTTTCCTTCATCAATTCTATGGTTAACCTCATCCTTCATAAACCCATCCGCTGACACGTCAACTCCCAAATATCTGAAAACATTTACTTCTTCCATAATCCCTCTCTCCAATGTGATATCCAATTTTTCTTTATTTAAATCGTTTGATACCCTCATCACCTTACTCTTATCTATGTTCACTTTCAACTTTCTACTTCCCTTATAATATTATTTTCGTCCTTAGCTTATAGTGAGTGGTGAATATATTTATTGTAGGAAGTCTGAGTAAATGAAGAATAACTATAATTGAAAACTGCTGTATTAGTGAAACGCTGCAAAGTGAAGCACTGTAAAGCGAGGCCCTCCTGTACATTAATAAAGATTGCAATGTGGTACCTTAATGCAGGCAAAGAACTCTTGCTCCAGGGAATTGGAGCTGCTTTACCTCTTGTTCTTCAGGCACTGTATAACCCCTACATGTTTAGTGTTTCCTGTAAATATAATAATGTTATACTGGTTTGTATGAATTATTATTATTGTTATACAGCATAATTATTTTTATTATACAGTAATTATAATACTAATTATTGTAATTATTACTACTACTACCATTATTATTATTATTATTATCATTATTATTATTATTCATGAACAACAGGTAAACCCTTAGGAGTCATACAACGCTAGTATGTCCAGATTGTGTTGAGTTTATTAAACATTAACGAGACATAAATACTGATACACTTACGCGGATGTTTCACTGAGAACGTTTCACCCAGGCACCGGCAAAACAGTGTTATTGTTGCTTCACCAGCCATGGGTAAGACAGTGTTATTGTTGCTTCACCAGCCATGGGTAAAACAGTGTTATTGTAGCTTCACCAGCCATGGGTAAAACAGTGTTATTGTTGCTTCACCAGTCATGGGTAAAACAGTGTTATTGTAGCTTCACCAGCCATGGGTAAAACAGTGTTATTGTTGCTTCACCAGCCATGGGTAAGACAGTGTTATTGTTGCTTCACCAGCCATGGGTAAGACAGTGTTATTGTAGCTTCACCAGCCATGGGCAAAACAGTGTTATTGTTGCTTCACCAGCCATGGGCAAAACAGTGTTATTGTTGCTTTACCAGCCATGGGTAAAACAGTGTTATTGTTGCTTTACCAGCCATGGGTAAAACAGTGTTATTGTTGCTTCACCAGCCATGGGTAAGACAGTGTTATTGTTGCTTCACCAGCCATGGGTAAGACAGTGTTATTGTTGCTTCACCAGCCATGGGTAAGACAGTGTTATTGTTGCTTCACCAGCCATGGGCAAAACAGTGTTATTGTAGCTTCACCAGCCATGGGTAAAACAGTGTTATTGTAGCTTCACCAGCCATGGGTAAAACAGTGTTATTGTTGCTTCACCAGCCATGGGTAAAACAGTGTTATTGTTGCTTCACCAGCCATGGGTAAGACAGTGTTATTGTTGCTTCACCAGCCATGGGTAAGACAGTGTTATTGTTGCTTCACCAGCCATGGGTAAGACAGTGTTATTGTAGCTTCACCAGTCATGGGTAAGACAGTGTTATTGTTGCTTCACCAGCCATGGGTAAGACAGTGTTATTGTTGCTTCACCAGCCATGGGTAAGACAGTGTTATTGTTGCTTCACCAGCCATGGGTAAACAGTGTTATTGTTGCTTCACCAGCCATGGGTAAACAGTGTTATTGTATGCTTCTTACTAACTGTAATTTGTCTGTTTTTGTTGGTATTTGTACCATTACATCTGTTAGTCTTGTGGTATTGTAGCCATTACATTGTTATTTCTTGTGGTATTTAGACCATTGCATTTGTTGTTTCTGTTGGTATTTAGACCATTACATTGTTGTTTCTTGTTGGTATTTTGTACCATTACATCTGTTGTTTCTTGCTGGTATTTTGTACCATTACATTTGTTATTTCTTGCTGGTATTTAGTACCATTACATTTGTTGTTTCTTGTTGGTATTTAGTACCATTACATTTGTTGTTTCTTGTTGGTATTTTGTACCATTACATTTGTTATTTCTTGTTGGTATTTTGTACCATTACATTTGTTGTTTCTTGTTGGTATTTTGTATCATTACATTTGTTGTTTCTTGTTGGTATTTTGTATCATTACATTTGTTGTTTCTTGTTGGTATTTTGTACCATTACATTTGTTGTTTCTTGTTGGTATTTTGTATCATTACATTTGTTGTTTCTTGTTGGTATTTTGTACCATTACATCTGTTGTTTCTTGTTGGTATTTAGTACCATTACATTTGTTGTTTCTTGTTGGTATTTTGTACCATTACATCTGTTGTTTCTTGTTGGTATTTTGTACCATTACATCTGTTGTTTCTTGTTGGTATTTTGTACTATTACATCTGTTGTTTCTTGTTGGTATTTTGTACCATTACATTGTTGTTTTTTGTTGGTATTTTGTACCATTCCAATATTTCCACATTATACGTTGTTTGTAAAAATTAGATGATATATAATTTTTTTGGTCAGAGAAACCCCTGGCTCAGGCAGTAAACAGTTTTGTGCGTTAATTTGACTCAAACTCAGACAATAAACAGGTGATGCATTGTGTTCATTGTTATGCTCAAATCTCAGCATACTAGGAAGGCCAGGTGATGCTGAGTGTTTGTGTTCATTACTGTTATGCTTCTTTAATCTCAGCATACTAGGAAGGTCAGGTAATGCTGAGTGTTTGTGTTCATTACTGTTATGACGCTTTAGCCCTTTGACTGTCGGAGGCCCCTTTCTGAAACTGTCATTCTGTCGGGAAATATTCGAAAAAAAAAATTATTTTTTCTTACCAAAATGTTAGGATTATTTTTCTGATTGTTTTAAGCCTAAAAAAAATTTTTGCGATCAGTACTTACCGAGATATGGAGGCGTAAAGTTGGTAGGAAATGAGCCACGTATGACAACAGCGGCGAATGCCACTCACCCGGTATAATTTCATATACTCCCATTCGAAGGTTTCTTGTATTTTCATTTTTTTTACTTTTCTAAGTAACTTATGGGGCCTGTGAGACCAAAGTATGGTGCAATGTACATATATACACTCATTGTATGCAACACAATAACAGCACAAACATTAACATTATTATATTGTTTACAAAACTTGTTTACACAAACCAACAATACAAAACATTGTTTATTACTATTGTTCTATAATATATATACAAATGTACAGTCACTGGACACTTTCCTAGAACTCCTTAAGCTTGTGGAATTCTTTGAAACATGGGTATATGCACAGTGGAGTTTTACACTCCTCACACATAAAATGAGTGTCTGCATTTTTGTGGGTGTTTTGTGGTATGTTTACAGACAAAACACCTCTTCTGAGCACTTTTCTTGAAAATAGTAGCCGGCAGTTGTATGGGGTAGTGATCACCAGGCCTCAGACGAGAGGGCATGTGTTGATAATTTTGTGGGCGCTGGTCTATTGCAGGTGTTGTTCCTTGGTACAGTGGACCCCTGAGTAACGAGCACCCAGGAAATCGTACAGTTCTTTCTTTCTTTCAACACGTCGGCCGTTTCCCACCGAAGCGGGGTGGCCGAAAAGGAAAAACGAAAGTTTCTTCTTTTACATTTAGTAATATCTACAGGAGAAGGGGTTACTAGCCCCTTGCTCCCGGCATTTTAGTCGCCTCTTACGACACACATGGCTTACGGAGGAAGAATTCTGTTCCACTTCCCCATGGAGAATCGTACAGTTATGTAAGTATAATATTGTAAGTGCTTCTGTAAGTGTATTTTTGGGGGTCTGAAATGGACTAACCTACTTGACATTATTTCTTAAGGGAGTAAATTCGTTCGTTAATGGCACTTGAGCAGGCTTCTGGAATGAATTTTGCTCGTTACTCGGGGGTCCACTGTACTTGAATATTATTTGTCTGATGATTGACAAACAAAATTCACCATATTTGGGTTTGTTGTTGGTCTTCAACTTGTACATGTTATAAGCATTCAGCATGGAAATGTCAAGAAGATAGAAAAAGAGTTTTATGTACCACTTATAACTCTTGCAGACACAATCAGCAAACCCAATCTGCATGTCACATTTGTCCACTAAGCGCATATTGAGGTTGTAGTCCATCTCAGCTGCAGGTTTTAGAATGGGTTCATTGGTCTCTCTATTCTGCCTTCCACTGTCTACCATTTCGTGTCCGTGAACTGATGTCAACAATGTGACATCAAGTTTGTTATGCCACCGAAATGCCATGATGTCATTGGCAGCAAACACCTGCACTTCACCTCTACGAGTGCATGCGTCGAACATAGGCATATGTTTACGATTTCCACGCACTGTACTGCACACATCTGTCACGTTCACTCGCAGGAAATCACTGAGTAAAGGGCTTGTGTACCAGTTCTTTCTTTCTTTCAACACGTCGGTCGTTTTCCACCGAAGCGGGGTGGCCGAAAAGGGAAAACGAAAGTTTCTCCTTTTACATTTAGTAATATATACAGGAGAAGGGGTTACTAGCCCCTTGCTCCCGGCATTTTAGTCGCCTCTTACGACACGCATGGCTTACGGAGGAAGAATTCTGTTCCACTTCCCCATGGAGTTGTGTACCATCATTGTTCTAACCACATCACCAGAGATACCCAATAGCTTCATGATATCTCTCAATGTATTACTGCCAGTGTACACAATTATATCCAGAACCAGACCACTTTTGCAATCACACAGTACAAATAACTTTATACCAAAGTGTTTCCTCTTGCTTGGTATATACTGCTTGAACGACAGTCTGCCTTTGAACAAAATCAAAGACTCATCAATAACAAGCTTCCTGAAGGGATAAAAATACATACAGCACTTTTGTTTCGGGTACATGAACACGTTCCTGATCTTATATAACCTATCGTTTCTGTCAGGCCTTGTTTTGTCTGAGAAGTGTAGCATACGTAACAGTATCAAAAATCGATTCACTGGTATAATATCACTAAAACCTGGGGTTGAAATCAGGCGTTCTGTCGACCAGTATGTGGTGACAGTGTGCTTATACACATGTGGCATAAGCATTATTGTGGCAAAGAACAAGTACATCTCTGCCACAGTTGTGTCCTTCCACTGGTGTAGCCGTGAATTTGGTGAAAGAAATGTGTTTGCCATGGTGTACTCATAGTATGTGTTGCTTTCCCTGACAATAATGTCCATCAGGGGTTCATCGAAGAATAACTGAAAGCATTCCAGTTCAGTAGCATTGTTCCCAAGTGTACACGATGGCCATATTCCACTTTGTGTTTCATCAAAGTCATGGGGATTGGGAACAAAATTGTCACCTTGCTGCCAATCCCAGATGCGGTCTGCTGGTGGGTACTGGATATTGACAGGTGGTTGTGCAGGTTGTGGAAGTGTGGGGGTGGTTGAGGGTGGTTGTGGCTGTGCTGAGTTAGCAGCGTGGGTAGCAGCGTGGCCCGCTTGTGGTGCCACATGACTCATACCACCGCCAACACCACCACTACCACCAGCTGCCCCATGCACATTACGCATCCCCATTGTAACAATATCGTCATCTTCACTATCAATTCATGGTGTTGGGTCAAGAGATGTACTCCAAGATTTACTCCTTTTCCTTGGAATAGCATATGGCACACTACCAGAACACATGTAGCGTCGTACATACTGCCACTTCACTGGAGAATATTATCCCTCACTGTCACCACTAGAACTGCTTTCAATAGCTTTGAAATCACTGTCATCATCACTTACACTGTTCACATCAGAGTCCTCTACACGTTGAAATAGTTTCCTCTTTTGTCCTGGTACAGGTGAACGTGAATGAGACGGCCCAGCACCAGAGATGGAAGGTTGTGGGTCATCTGGGTTTTCATCACTAATTATGTTATCCTGGGCACTGCTTTCGGTCACACCCTTTTGAAAACCATGGAATTCACTTTCACTGGCACTTCCATTGCTGTTAGAACTATCACTTGGGAAGAGAAGACCTCCAATTCGCCTGGGAGTGAGGTACTTCTTACCGCGAGGCATGGTGAACAAGGACTACAAACATGGCGCACACCCACCATGCAGACCCATTCTCTCACATGTAGGCCTACCAGCTTTCTCCCGCTTCATTTGAAGCCGCTAGAATTTACGCGTTTAAATACGTCCGAAACATTGGCTCGTAAGACGTATATATACGACCGAAACAGTCAAAGGGTTAATCTCAGCATACTAGGAAGGTCAGGTGATGCTGAGTGTTTGTGTTCATTACTATTGTGATGCTTTAATCTCGGCTTGCTAGGAAGGTCGGGTGTTGACTCTGTTTGTTTCTTTTCATTACTGTTATGATATCAGTAATATGTACTCTAGAACGTACTCTCTAGGCTCACCCTTATTCGACCTCTCTGACCATTAGTGTATGTCATGTGACTTAAACCAGTGTGGCTAGGCTGCCCAGCAGGCAGTGAACATCTGACCAGGCTTAGGGGTCAGATATGGCTAAGCTTCACCTTATTTTTGTCAATATACCACAACAGACCAAGTGTGTCATGTCAGTGCTACCTCATTTTTCACTCACAAACCTCCCCCCCCCCATGTTTTTTTCATTACTTTAATGCTACTATTCTCAGAATACTAACAAGGACAGGGGATGACGGGGAGTATTTTATTATTTATCTATACTTTTATTTATTTTGTCGTTCTTTTATTACTTCTGGTGTGCAAGTACAGTGGACCCTCGGTTAACGAATACCCCGGAAATCGTGCAATTATGTAAGTATAATTTTGTAAGTTCTTGTGGAAGTGTATTTTTGGGGGTCTGAAATAGACTAACCTACGTGAAATTTTTCCTTAAGGGAGTAAATTCGTTCGGTAATGGCACTTGAGCAGACTTCAGGAGTGAAGTTTTTACGAAACTCGGGGGTCCACTGTACTGTAAGTTGAAACAAATAAAATAGAGAAATTAAGGGAGAAGCTGAAGTGTTGTGATGACCAGCAGTGTGTCATATAGTGTCCCTCAGTCATCACTCAGGTTGATGACCAACAGTGTGTCATACAGTGTCCCTCAGTCATCACTCAGGTTGATGACCAGCAGTGTGTTATACAGTGTCCCTCAGTCATCACTCAGGTTGATGACCAGCAGTGTGTTATACAGTGTCCCTCAGTCATCACTCAGGTTGATGACCAGCAGTGTGTCATACAGTGTCCCTCAGTCATCACTCAGGTTGATGACCAGCAGTGTGTCATACAGTGTCCCTCAGTCATCACTCAGGTTGATGACCAGCAGTGTGTCATACAGTGTTCCTCAGTCATCACTCAGGCTGATGACTAGCAGTGTGTCATACAGTGTTCCTCAGTCATCACTCAGGTTGATGACCAGCAGTGTGTCCCAGTCATCACTCAGGTTGATGACCAGCAGTGTGTCATACAGTGTCCCTCAGTCATCACTCAGGTTGATGACCAGCAGTGTGTCATACAGTGTTCCTCAATCATCACTCAGGTTGATGACCAGCAGTGTGTCATACAGTGTTCCTCAGTCATCACTCAGGTTGATGACCAGCAGTGTGTCATACAGTGCATGACCTTCAGTCATCACTTGCTGTCTCACAAACATTGTGACCCATATGGGTTTGTCTTCTCACTGAACGCTCACTGGCGAGACCCAACAGTAATGACACCAACAGTATGAAATTTGATGGAAAACTTACAGAATTACACACCCGCGATATTTACGCATCGGCGATTTCGCCCATTTTGAGCCCTATTCGACCAATTCCATTATTCCAGTCCACCAAACTCATAGCTATTTCGCTAAAACTTCATTTGTTCTATCAATTGAGTACAAGAAACCGCCCATTTACTGATTTCAACTACCCATTAAAGTGATCAGAAATTGGTAATTTGGCCAATTTCATACACAATTCAAGTAAGGCCAATTTCAAAATAAGGTCCAGAATTAACATTACAAACATTCCTGGCACTAAAATAACATTTTCTCTGTTCATTAGTCATGTCTCCAGGCCCCTCTTATATTACGCTTGCTTTCCATTTTGAATTTTTAATCACACAAAAATAGAAGATTTACTGTTATGCAGACTATTGCATTATTGTAAAAATAGTATAAATAATATCAGTGCATTTGTGAAAGCATATTAGACTCACCAGTTGATGTGTATTGGACTCGTGACATTATTTGGTTACTCTTGAACAGCGGCAAAAATCGAACATTTCCGCTATTTTGCACTCAATTTCAAGGTACAGTGGACCCCGAGTTTCGTCCCTCGAAATCGAACAGTTATGTAAGTGTAATATTGTAAGTGCTTTTGTAAGTGTATTTTTGGGGTCTGAAATGGACTAACCTACTTGACATTATTCCTTAAGGGAGTAAATTCGTTCGGTAATGGCACTTGAGCAGCCTTCTGGAATGAATCATGACCGAAACTCGGGGGTCCACTGTACTTATAGTATGTAAACCATTCAAAATCATCTCTATTTCTGTAATATATCTTCCATTCTATTAAATGAGACCAAGAAAACGAGAATAGAACCATAATACCATACGAAAATACACTGCAAAGTCGGTGTTTTAAACCAAAAACATGGTTAGTTTTTTTTTCTCATTATGCACTGTGTGCTGCAGGATTTTTTTTTATAATGTGCACACTGACCACTCAGACCCATTCTCTCATATGTAGGCCTGCCAGCTTTCTCTTGCTTGATTGGAAGCCGCTAGAATTTTGGCGTAATATTATGGGACCGACACTGGCTTGCAAGCCGTAATATTACGGGACCGACAGTGAAAGGGTTAACGACGGAGTTCCATTCCTAAGACCACGTCGGTAGCTGCATTTGTCGCTAAGCAAGGAGCATACTATAATGGTAGTGGGTTTGTGTCAACCATCTTTGATATTGTTTTAATGTCACCTTTGTGCCATTTATAACATTTTTAGTATATTTTAAATGTTTATACAGTAGTGTATACTGTATATTCTAATAAACAGAATAGAGGAAATCAGCTCTAATATACATTGCAGCCTCTCATCACTTAGCGACATACTATTTACCAACGACTTGGACTTACGATGGGCTCTCTGTCCAGTAAGCATACCTAAATAATGTACATATATTAAAGCTGATTTCCTCTATTCTGTTTAATGCAATATACAGTACACTACTGTATAAACATTTAAAATATACCAGAAATGTTATAATTGGTGCAAAGGTAACATTAGCAATTTAAAGATGGTTGACACAAACCCACTACCATTATGTATTCTCCTCACTTAGTGACGAATTTGTTTACTGACGTGGTCTCAGGAACGGAATTCTGTCATTAAGTGAGGAGAGGCTGTATTTAGGTATGCATACCGATCAGAAAGCTAGTCGTAAGTCCGAGTCATTGGTAATTGAGTACGTCGCTAAGTGAGGAGAGGCTGTATTTTATTTCAGCATGATACAATGTTTGTTTTAATAAAAATAACAATGTTTGTACAGAGGCGACAATTAAGTGTGCATGCAGAACGTTCATTGTTATGCAGAGCATTTCAGGCAAACTTAAACGTGCATGTAATGATACTAGTTTACTTTGCTATGTTCTCAGGAATGCCTGTACAACACAACGCAGCAGTTGCAGAAGAGTCTTGCTCAGTGGTGTTCACGGCCTCAGCTTGTGCGCTCGAAAAGGTCAACCTTGACCTTAACGCTCTCGTGGCCACCCTAAAGCAGCGCTACATTGACCTTCTATCCTAAAGGACACTAAGATCGTGCCACGCTCACAGCTAAACCTCCAGTGTCATGCCACCTGTGCCAGTAAGGCGCTTTGAAGCCTTTGTACTTAGAGAAGACTTAGCTGGTTCTTGGTATGTAGTGAAGGATAGTACCCTAGTATTACACTCAGAAGGTGTTCAGCATTGCCATCAACAAAACTTTTTTCATTCATATTTCCTGGAAGTAGCCAGCAAGTACTGAACTGGTAGCTGGGGTCTTAATATCAAGTCTAACAGTTACTAGTACCTCTGTAGCTGACAAGTCTGTTACTGTGCATACTACCTTTCTTCAGTGTTACACACTGGCTGACTCCTCAGTGTTACATGTACACACTGACTCCTCAGTGTTACACATATACACACTGACTCCTCAGTGTTACACATGTACACACTGACTCCTCAGTGTTACATATACACAGACTCCTCAGTGTTACATATTGTACACACTGACTCCTCAGTGTTACATATTGTACACACTGACTCAGTGTTACATATTGTACACACTGACTCAGTGTTACATATTGTACACACTGACTCCTCAGTGTTACATATTGTACACACTGACTCCTCAGTGTTACATATTGTACACACTGACTCCTCAGTGTTACATATTGTACACACTGACTCCTCAGTGTTACATATTGTACACACTGACTCCTCAGTGTTACATATTGTACACACTGACTCCTCAGTGTTACATATTGTACACACTGACTCCTCAGTGTTACATATTGTACACACTGACTCCTCAGTGTTACATATTGTACACACTGACTCCTCAGTGTTACATGTACACACTGACTCCTCAGTGTTACATATTGTACACACTGACTCCTCAGTGTTACATATTGTACACACTGACTCCTCAGTGTTACATATTGTACACACTGACTCCTCAGTGTTACATATTGTACACACTGACTCCTCAGTGTTACATATTGTCACACTGACTCCTCAGTGTTACATATTGTACACACTGACTCCTTCAGTGTTACATATTACACACTGACTTCAGTGTTACATATTGTACACACTGACTCCTCATGTTCACATATTGACACACTGACTCTCAGTGTTACATATTGACACACTGACTCCTCAGTGTTACATATTGTACACACTGACTCACTTCTTATGTACATATTATCCTAAGTTCTGTATTTATTTATTTATTTATTTATTTATTTATTGAAACTTTAAACTCAATAGTCCGGGAGAGACTGAACAGTTTCCTCTCATGTTTTGGGTTAATTGTGAACGAAACGATCTTTAGTTTTAATTATTAATGGTTCGTTATGTTTCAGAAAAACTTGTGCATTTTTATGTTAATGTGAGCGTATCATTATCACTGCCAGTATTTCCTTGCTTCGTATCCACACAACATTGAACAGTAAGATAGAACAGCTGGTTCTTTCCATTGCCAGCTGAGTGCAGTAAATCCTCAATGTAACGAACTTTTGAAATGCAGACATACTTCACTATTACAGTGGGTTAGGTTCCAGACTGCTGCTTTTAAGCAAATATCGCTTTAAAGCGAATCACAGCCTTTTTTTTCTACTTGATAGTGCATATAAACTTTGTTTACACTATTATTTATTGAGTATGCAATAGCACTAGGCCTAAAAAATGATGCAAAATTAAAAATAATAAAGAAACCCATCTTAAAAGTGAGGTAAGCACCAAGTGCAATAAACACGGACATAATTGAAAAGCGCCGTATTTGCAAATTGCTCTAAAGCGAGCGCTGTATTAATGATGTGTATCTGTAATGGACAGTCTCCTGCATAAATTATCTTTTAACTCATTATTTTTTCCATGTTTATTGTAGTTTGTAAGTTGTCTGTTTTGTACTATATTAGATGCACAGTAGAGTATACTTAAGGGCTTTATCTGCTCTTTTTTAATTGTTATTCAAATTTAGTGGACACTCAGACAAAACCCCCATTGGTCCTTTATATGAAGGATTTACAGTATTACATTTGATAATAGGATAGGGGAACTAAGATGTGAGAAACCTACCATTGGAACCTTACTTTAACAAACAAAAAGGTACAATATCATGACTGAAAACTACACAAATAACCCACACAAAGGAGAGAGGAACTTACCACGATGTTTTAGTCTGACTTGACTATTCACAAGTCACTTGTGACTTGTGAATGGGCATCGTAAACTTCTCTCTCCTATGTGTAAAATAATATCTCAGGCCAAATTAAATTACTGTATTTCGTTGCTTTATAAGACTTGTTTTAGTTTCAATGTCTCGGGATCGGATGTAACTGGGAGAGCTAGCCCACCCCCCCCCCCCAAACATGGCCCCCCATGACCTTTGTTATGGGACGCGGGTTTTTTTTTGGAAATTTTTTTAGGAAAAAAAAGCGTAATAAGCTCAAAAAGAGTTTCGCGATTAGTTATTAAACCTGAGAGATATCACAAAACGCCAAAGAAGTTGGGGGATTTTTTAGTGGTTAAATTTTTTATGCCAAAACTGTTTTGGACTTTTAATGGGATTTCCCAACAGTGAAACAACAAGGTAAAAAGTTAGCCTTATTTGAACAAATTTGTTCATTGTAGGTCTTTATCATGTATGTGACCTGATGGATTAATTTGGTAAAGCTTTATCAGGTACGTGACTTAAAGCTTTATTAGGTACGTGACTTGAAAAGTTTTACTTTTTGTGATTTGGGAAAGTTTATTAGGTATGATTGAAAAGCTTTACAGGTACGTGACTTGCAAAGCTTTATTAGGTAGGACTTAGAATGCTTTATTAGTTATGTGATTTGAAACTTTCGATTTGATAAAGTTACACAGAGTGAAACTTTTGTCTCAAAAAAAGCTTGCTCTAAACCTGTCCTCACGGGGTTGGCAGTACACCTTGTTCTTAGATTTCAGCAAGTAGGGATAAAAGCTTGCAGAAACATAGATTTACAATGGCGGGTTTTGGGTGTAGCTTGGGGCTGGATATTGGGCAAAATTAGATGGGGTTACATTCTGATGTATGCATTTTTTTTAATATGATTTTACATAAATAAGTCAGGAAAAACTGTTGTCACTGAATAAATGAAAAATAATTATTTAACAAAAACTAGATTAAAAAGAAATGAATAAAATTTTGGGACTTACCTTCAGGGGTAAAACCTTGCATCTCCAAAGTAATTATTTTTGCACCATCGTAAAGTCAAAATACTGTATTGTGTTGAGGGGACCTGTAATTTTTTTTTTTTTTTTTGGGAACACAGGCGTCTTCCTTAAAGGGGGACCCAAAAAAAAAAACACTGCGTAAAGCTTTCTTTTTTAAAATTTAATTTTTATACATAAAAGGTGTTACTACCCCTTGCTCTCAGCATTTTAGTCGCCCTCACAACACGTGACTTACGGGGGAACATTTTCTCCATTTCCCATGGAGTATTCAGTATTTCTGCAGGGGCCGTTAAACACGCACACACATGATCCAAGTGCGTACACTAAAATATAATGTATAGTTTAAATAAAAGTGTTCTTTAAAAGCTGTTTGTATATGTACGGGCCCCCGGTTTTGCGATAAATCTTTCCGAATGCTGTTCGAGTGGTTCCGAACAAATTTTTTCCCCCTAAGGCAAATGAAATTAGTTTATGTTCAGCCCCCCAAAAATTACTTACAAAAGCACTTACAAAAATACACTTACATAATTGTTGGAGAGGGAGCTGAAAAACCAGGGTCCACTGTATGCACATGGGGTCCATGGTAACGAAAATGTAACTGATGCAGCAGACTGTAACTGCAGAAATGGCAGTTATCAGTCCTGGTTTTTTATACTGCCAAAACCAGCAACACTTGCAACATGTCTTTTTTTTTGGCATAAGCTGCATATTCCTTATTAACATACTTTTCAGTTTTAAATATCAAACAAATAACCCCCACAAGGCAGGGTGAAAAAAAAAGAAAGAAAATCCCCAAAAAGAAATACTTTCATCATCATTCAACACTTTACCACACTCAACATAATCATGCCTTTGCAGAGGCGTCAGATACGCAGCTGAGAATAGTCCTCCCACCGCCCTATTTCAGACCCCTTTTAAAGTGCAGGCATTGTATTTCCCTGATTTGTGACTCAAGCCAATAAATTAATAAACGGGTTTTCCCTAAACCTTCACAAAATGTTACCCTTGCTCACACTCCAACAGATCGCCATGTCCCAAAACCATTCGCTCCATTCACTCCTATCTAACACGCCACACATGCTTGCTGGAAGTCCAAGCCCCTCGCCCACAAAACCTCCTTTACCCCCTCCTCCAACCTTTCTAGGACGACCCCTACCCCGCCTTCCTTCCCTACAGATTTATACGTTTCCTGTCATTTATTGATCCATTCAAAAAATGCCCAAAAACCCCCTCTAAACAACCCCCTCTTCGCCGAAAAAATACTTTAGTAACTCCACATCTTCCTAATTTCCACATTCAGAATTTTCTGCATAATATTTACACCACACATTGCCCTTAGACAGGACATCTCCACTGCCTCCAGCCTCCTCCTCGCTGCAGCATTTGCAACCCATGCTTCACACCCATATAAGAGTGTTGGTACCACTATACTTTCGTACATTCCTTCTTTTGCCTCCATGGATAACGTTTTGTCTCCACAGATACCTCAACGCACCACTCACCTTTTTTTCCTTCATCAATTCTATGGTTAACCTCATCCTTCATAAACCCATCCGCTGACACGCCAACTCCCAAATATCTGAAAACATTTACTTCTTCCATAATCCTCTCTCTCCAATGTGATATCCAATTTTCTTTATTTAAATCGTTTGATACCCTCATCACCTTACTCTTATCTATGTTCACTTCAACTTTCTACCTTTACACACTCTCCCAAACTCGTCCACTAACCTTGCACTTTTCTTTAGAATCTCCCATAAGCACAGTATCATCAGCAAAAAGTAACTGTGTCAGCTCCCATTTTGCATTTAATTCCCCATAATTTAATCCCACCCTCTCCCCAACACCCTAGCATTTACTTCTTTTACAACCCCATCTATAAATATATTAAACAACCATGGTGACATTACACATCCCTGTCTAAGACTTCTTACGGGAAGTAATCTCCCTCTCTCCTACACACCCTAACCTGAGCCTCCCCATCCTCATAAAAACTTTTACAGCCTTAAATAATTTATACCTATTATACACTTGCCACATTGCCCCCCTATCCACTCTTCATATCCCTTTTTTCAAATATAAATGCAAAAAATTTCTACCTTTATCTAAATACTGTTCACATATATGCTTCACTGTAAACACTTGATCTACACATCCCAGGTTCACTTGAAGCAGGTTTCCTCAGGTTCACTTGAAGCAGGTTTCCTCTCAGGGTCACTGAAGCAGGTTTCCTCCCAGGTTCACTTGAAGCAGGTTTCACAGTACAAGTTTGGAAAACAGACTGCCATGCCACTAGAAGTTCATGGTGTAACAAAGCTAATGAATAATAATTTTTACGAGAGTTGTAATAAGAAATTGTGAGTTTTTAATACCTTTTAAATCCCCGAATGTCAAGTGTCTGTCACAACGTCCAACACTTAATATGTTGTGGTGGTACGTAGGCTCGGATTTTTTAAAAATTCATTTGTTTGTCCTGAAATGATTCCATTGATATTTGAGGATATTCTTATATATGGCAGTGATAAGGTGAACTTACATAGCATTACAGCTAAAAATCAAAAGTGAATTTTTTAATTTGATGTGTTTACACAATATGTATACCGGCAGCTCAGATCAGTGATTAGAGGACACTATTTACACAGTAAACATTTACAGTCATTTTACTGGTAAATAACATCCACTGTTTATAACTGCAGAGTTTGTCATAAAAAATTAATACTATTTGTAACATTACCTGAGAGTACAACCTTACAGAATATTGGTGTATAACTTCCCTACAGTATAACGTGTCAGCTAAGATTGTAATTCTGCATGAGTCTCAAAATACTACTGACTTTGCAGATAGTGTCCTCTAAAGATTTTTGACACTCCCAAGCATTTCCATTCAGTGCAAAACAGAGCATGATTTCTTTCATGAAGTCAGGTTGTCTAGGTAAAGTGGCTGGGGCAGAAGTTTCCCCGATGGAGACCTACAGTGAACTTGTCAGCATTGTTGGCTTCTCCACTGGAAACTCTACACGTGTACCTTGACGATGATGTTTATCAAAATTGTACATGCCTTTAGCTAAGAAGAGAAGAGCAGAAAGGAGGAGTTCCGTTTAGTGTAATATTTTGTTAGCCAATGGATGCTAGCTGCAAGGATACAGTATCAGGTATCTGGCTGTTATATAACATCAGTTTTAGCCAGTGTTGTCATGGCTAACCCACCATTGATATGCATTGTAAACAGGGACCCATGTAAACAGGGACCCATAAACAGGTACCATGTAAACAGGGGTCCATTGTAAACAGGTACCCATGTAAACAGGTATCCATGCAAACAGGTATCCATGTAAACAGGGACCTATAAACAAGTGACCCAGGAATGGGTTACTTCCATGCTTCTTAGGGATAACTAGTTTATGGAGTTAAAATGATGTACTGTAAAACAATTGTCCAAAGCTAAATCTGTACACGTTCTGTTGTAATGCAAAACTTAGCCAACCATCTCAAGGATGCTGTGTTAATATTATTCAGTCTTCCGCTGTAGTAACGTGAAAGCAAAAGGTCTAAAAGTCTTACCTGGGATAGGCGGGTAATACAGAGAGCCCCGTTCATACAGTTCATGGGACTGTTGTGTGATAATGGGTACAACGGTAGAAGACCTCAGAAGACATAATGAACAGTGTTCAATTGAAAACCAGCAAAAACGGAACACCACATAGTGCTGTATATGCAGGGTCCTCCTATATTAGCTTATTTAAGCTTCATTGGTCATGGTATAAGTGTGGTAAATGATCACAGTATAGAGGCAGTGTCCAGTTTGATGGTGACATCTCTAGGGTATTTTCAGGTTTATAAAAGGATATTGATTCAAAGTAACGAAGACATTTAAAGTTGGTCAGAGAAACAGCTGGTTATGTCTTCTATATTTGTAAAACTTAAAAAATAGATTTTTGTTGCATGATTTTTTATTGATTAGGGTTATTTATAACCTAATACTTTTGTATGTAGATTGTCATTTCTGTCTTAAATAGTAGTTAAAAGTGACTGTACTTAGAAAATTGTTATAAGTAGGCCTCCTAGGCTAGCAGTAATGTATCGCGTGTCACCCGGCAGACTGGCATGAGAGCACCTCCATTACCCATACTTGTAATACAGACATAAGACATGAAAGAATGCCCTTTCCCATTTCTCCTATTCTGTAAGACAAAATAACTCATGTTTGGTTACTACAGACATAAAATAAAGTCTCCTCCTCCCTATTCCTCTTCCTTGCCTGCATGACATATAACTCATGTATATCATTTACGCAGGCAGCAGAACACGACTCGACTGCTGTGACAAGCTTGGGGGCTCCTGTGCATCCTGCCTGGGTTACACATTCCATAGTATAGATAGACTCTAAGACATGCGAACAGGTCTTAAGGTTTGATAGTGTTCTTGATATCCTTATACTGTACTGTAGTTGTAACTCTTTGTGGGGTGCCGAAGCGCAGACAAGATGAACGTGGATGTAACTTTGGATAAATGTATACTGTAATTGTAGATATGACTTAAGACTGGATGAGTGTGGCTGTCTTGTTGGAATATGAAGTTTAGGTGTAATAGAGCAATTGACTCACGAAATTGTAATAACAAATCATGGAATGATGGTTTGAGTATAATTGATTAGCTGGGAAACCAGTTAACACAATGAGACCCACTTTGTTTCAGATAAAATTATTTAGAATGATAAGCCAGATTATTATGAATGTAGCTTGTGTAACTGAAATTGGATTGAAATTTATCAGTAAGGCTTATAAAATTGAGTATATATATGTTGAAGAGATATTGAGTGACTCAGAAACTGTAATGTGCATGACTAAAATTAGGTAAGTGTAAGTTCAACATTTGTCCATTCTTGGATTGATTGAGTAAAATATGTTTAGTTCCTAAGTAGGATTTTAGGATTGGATGGATGTGACTGTGAATGCTGTACATCAGAGTGAATCAGTGGCTGCAAAGTTAATGAATGCTGAAAAGCACGCCTGTGTGAGTCTGTTATTTTATCTTTTTTTTTTTTGCCTCGTATGTTTTCCCCAGCAGTACCTTACGATTGCAAAAGATGTTGGCTTGTGGGAGTGCAGCAACACAGGAGCTAGGTTGTTGTGGTTCTGTAATCATGATCGGGAGAAGTGCAGCGCTGGTTACAAGCAATTGGGGCTGCTGTGTTGTGTCCCATATTTCTTCTTGTTTATTGCTGGTAATTTGCTTGGAGTCCTGGACCAAATGCTGTTTCATTGTTACAAGCATATGTGAAAAAAAAATTGCTGCATTGGTCGCCAAGGTAGAGGGACCCCAAAAGTAAATACATTCATCATTCAGTCTTATTGCTGTCAGACCAGATGTGTGCTTATCAGTCATACCTTAACTATGATGTGCTACATTTTGTAGTACTCTTTGTAGATGTTATGTTTTAATACTGATAGATTACAATGCATACAATATTAAATAACCACTCATAAAATATATATTTTTGAGGCAGCTGTGCAATTTGCCAGATTTTTATTGTCAAAATATTTCATCCATTGACACAGTTGTATTGAAGAGTTAAAATATAGTTAGTTTTTCTTGGAAAAGTGACACGGTACTTAACAGTGTGCAGACGTTGACGCCAACACCTGTTGGTGTTACTGCATCATTGACATATTAACTTAAATTATTGGGGTTCTTTTGTAGTTTGGGAAAGTGTCATAATATATTGTTGTAATCTATCTCTTGTTGTCCCTCCCTCCTCCTCCTGCAAGCCAACACTTATCAACCAGTAAAGGTCTTGAGGAGGTCTCCCTTATTGTAAATTTGTCTTAAAATGTTAGTTTGTTCCTTTTGCTTCCAATTCAGTTCAAAAGTTTACTTTCAAAGTTATTGAGATTTGCTCTTTAACGTCTTTTTTGTATTTTTTGTTTTCACTAAGTAGTAGTTGGCCACTTGGCCATGACGTTATTCATGTGCCAGTGTAGCGTTGTTAGAGTTTCACGTCCACGGTATGCTTCAGCTAGTCCACTCACTAGCATCATCATTTTTTTTAGCGTTTGTATGTGTGAAGGTGGTATCTCTGGTCTCACTTTCTCTCGTTACCATTTTCTGGTGTTTGTTATGACCGCACTCTTGGTAAAAATATCATGATTGTATTTGGGTTCCAGAGGGCCTGCAGTTTTTTTCTTTATTGTTCCCTCTCTTCTCATTTGATTTTCTTATTTGACTGGTGCAAAACAGTGAACCCTTTCCATTTTAAATTTTCTATGCAGAATGTCTGCAGAATTGTCTGGAATACTTGTAATTTATGCAAAATGCCAGCACAAATTTGCACGGTGTTGTGTGTTGTGAGAGTTTACTAGTTGAAGAGCATATTGTGTTACCAGACTGCTGAACTAGGTAGGCAACAGCTGAAGGAGTAGTGCTAGTAAAGGACCTTTTAGTAGATGCTTTGCAGTGTAGCTCATATTTTGGTTAATAAATATTAATATATATATATATATAAATAAATGGAAGTTTTTAATTATCCTACTGTGGTAAATCTCGTAATTGATATCACTGTACTTGAGTACCCTTACCTCACACTAGTACTGTACTTTAGTACCCCGTACCACACAGTACTGTACTTTAGTACCCCGTGACCTCTCACAAGTACTGTACTTTAGTACCCTGCACTCACAAGTACTGTACTTTAGTACCCTCAGATCTCGCCATGCTGCCATCTCTGCAATTGAACCTTCAATCACACAAGTACTGTACTTTAGTACTCGTACTCACAAGTACTGTACATACTTTAATCCCATACCACAAGTACTGTACTTTTACTAGACTACATGAAACCCTCGTAATGTAATGTACTGTACATGAACATTCTCAAGCCAGAAAAGAAGAAATTTGGAATTTGGCTTCATGTTAATGCGTCTCACTCAAGGCTCATTTCCAGCTGAGTTAAAATAACAGCCTATAATAATGTACTAATCAATTAGTGGTTTAAATAATGTTAGAAGCAGGAAGAAAATTTGTTCCAGAACTGGACTAGTGACGGTGCACCCTTCAAGGAGGGCCCTGATGTGGTGTGAATGGGCCTGGATTACAGGTACTGCTCAATTTACAATGGGGTTATGTTCATTGCACTCCAGCATGTCGGTAATATAAATGTGATTTTTATTAACACATCAGCCGTTTCCCACCAAGGCAGGGGTGGCCGAAAAGAAAAACTTTCATCATCATTCACTCCATCACTGTTCCTACAGAGGCATGTTTACACTACAGTTATAAAACTGCAACATTTAACATCCTCCTTCAGAGTGCAGACACTGTACTTCCTATCTCCAGACTCAAGTCCGCCTGCCGTTCCTGAATCCCTTCATAAATGTTACTTGCTCACACTCCAACAGCACATCAAGTATTAAAACCATTTGTCTCTATTCTCTCCTATCAAATATGTCTCATGCATGCCGTTGGAAGTCTAAGCCCTCACACACAAAACCTCCTTTACTCCCTCCCTCCAACCTTTCCTAGGCCGACCTCTACCCGCCTTTCCTCCACTACAGATTTATACACTCTCAGTCACTCTACTTGTTCCATCCTCTCTACATGTCCAAACCACTCAACAACCCCTCTTCAGCCCTCTGGATAATAGTCTTGGTAATCCTGCACCTCCTCCTAATTTCCACACTACGAATTTGCTGCATTATATTCACACAATAATACTGATCTTAGACATGACATTCCATTGCCTCCAGCCTTCCTTGTTGCAACATTCACCCATGCTTCACACCCATATAAGAGTGTTACAGGTAATTTATACTCACATTCCCTCTTTCGTTTCCACGGACAAAGTTCTTTTGTCTCCACAGACTTCTAAGTGCACCACTTACCCTTTTACCCCTCATCAATTCTATGATTCACCTCATCCTTCATAGACCAATCTGCTGACATGTTCACCCTAAATATCTGAATACATTCACTCTCCATACTCTCTCCAATCTGATATCCAATCTTTCATCACCTAATCTTTTTGTTATCCTCATCACCTTACCTTTCCTATATTCACTTTCAATTTCCTTCTTTTTACATACCCTACCAAACTCATCCACCAACCTCTGCAACTTCTCTTCAGAATCTACCAAAAAAGTATACAGTGTCATCATTATTATTAGAGCCATAATCAAAAAGAAGCGCTAAACCACAATGGTCATACAGTGAAAGAAGCAGGTAGGATGCAGGGAGAATGGGGTTGTAAGAGGGAGAGGGATGATTGTGGTGGTTATGGAGAGCAGCAGGACAGTGGATAGAGCAGGGAGAGAGGATAGCAAGAGATTGAGGTAGAAGGGACTGAGGGGAGTGCTAGATGTATAATCTTCAGAGTTTGTGCAATAAGTCAGTTGCTGTCAAAAGTCAATGAGAAGTCAGATTAAAGGAGGTCCATCAGCAAGAAGGGAAGGTAAAGGGCCGCAGATCGGAGAGACGCCGCGTTGGAGGTAAATTCTGCGTGCTTCAGATAGAGTGGGCAGTCCAACAGAATATGGCAAACAGATACTGGAACCTGACAATGTTCACAGAGAGGGACAGGGAGCCTTCCATGAGATACCCGTGAGCAAGACTGGAGTGTGGTCATAAGACGGGAGAGGGTAGTCTCCCAGCCTCGACATTGGTGACAAGAAGGCCAGAAACCTATACTCGGTTTAATAGAATGAAGCTTTGTTATTTAGCAGGTCAGACCAGCGTTGCTGCCAACGGGTGCGAAGGTGGGTAACAATGACCGCAAAATAGTCTGTGAATGGAACACCTCTATATGAAACTGGAAGGTCATGTACTGCTGACTGTGCAGAGTGTCTGCCTGTTCATTGCCCTGCACGTCAACATGACCAGGGATCCAACAAAAACAATATCTTTGTGCTTGCTAGAGATACGGTGTAACCAAAGTTGGATGCTAAGAACTAGGGGTGAGGTGTATCAATTTTACGGATAGCCTGTAAAGCAATTGGCGGAGCCTGAAATCACCACAAATGGTGACACAGCCATAGATGCACACGGATAAGTGCCACAAGAATGACATACAATTCAGCCATAAATATGCTAGCCGGGGGTAATAGATGCCTCGCACGACGCTGTCCGGAAACACTGCTGCGAATCCGAGGCCGTCAGATGACTTTGAACCATCGGTGTATATCATGTATGGCATGGGAATGAGAACGAAAGTGGTCTAGAAAAAAAAAGAGCGAGAAGCCGCGTAGGCAGTTGGGCTTTCGCGCAAGGTAGAGGAATAGAAACAGACACGGGATAGCAGGAAATCCTCCCAAGGGGGTAGGGGAAAGGAGATGTCACATGAAATATATAAAGGTAGTAGCTGAAGGGGAAGACAAAGGGGCGATTTAACAAATAACGAGCGTCTACTAACATCTGTGACAATCCTATACATGGAAGGATACTCCCTAGATGTCACATATCGTGAACATAAAAGCGAATGCAATGTGCATCATGACGATCGGACAAGGATGGAATGTTCGCCCTAAGCATAGAGGCTCTAACCGGGGAAAGAACTAAATGCACCAAGGCATAAACGCAATCCCTGGTGATGGACGGATTAAGGCTGGAAAGAGAAAGGGTGGAGAGGCCGCCAATATATCTGGTCACCATAATCGAGTTTCGATAATATTAAGGCTGAATGCAGGCAAAGGAGAGTTCTACATCAGCCCTATGAAAACATTTTCCTTTCAGGGTTTTTAGGAGGTTCAGCCTGCTATGACAAGTTGCCTCAGAGAGGTAATGTGAGGTTTCCAGGACAATCGACGGTCAAACAGGAGGCCGAGAAAACCTGACTATCACGTTCTCTGCAGATACGTGAGCCGTATAGGTACAATGGATGATCAGAGACCACTGAACGTCCAGTAAACGAATTTTGATGGTGGCCCAATCGGAAACCCGTTGGACGGCATGCTGAGGGAAACTGCAATGAGGTGACAGTCAACACCCGCACAAGTTATGCAACAAAGTCATCCATGTGCTTCACTGACCCAAATACTGACTACAGAAGGTTGAAACAGACACCAGATTATTTATAACGCAGAAAGATATATTTGTGCTCAGAACACAACCCTGGGGGACACCTTCAGCTTGACAAATTCGGGAAAAGCTCATTACCAACTCCGACATCGAAATATCTTCAGTTAAGAAGGCCTTTTAAGGAAAATGGGTAGATTGCCTCGAGGCCTAAGGAGGGCCTGGGGCTAAGATATTATACCCAAGTTGTGTCATAAGCCTCAAGGTAGAAAAGATGGCAATAACTGATTGGTTATTAGCAAAGGTATTTCGAATATACGTATCTAAGCGCAGTAAGGGGTCAATGGCAGAACAGCCCTTACGAAAGCCTGCTTACCGAGCAGTGTAGTAGACTATTCATCTCTTAATACCACATCAAACATCTATTAACTAGACATCCTTTACAAATTCACTGGTAAGAGCGATGGGACGTAGTAGTATCATGTCCCGTAGCACCAAGCCTATAAAAGGAGAACAATAGCATACTTCCACAGTCAGAAGAACCTTGCAAACCATATAAGATTAAAGGTCCACTGTAGCCTACAGTGGATTGGCCAGATGCCCAGTCTAGCGGGGAAATCAGTAGTTATAAAATGTATTTCTTGTTAATATTTTCCATATAATTAATAATGTAAATCCAATTACTCCATTCTAGACACCCAAAATATTAACAAAATACATTTTATAGAGAATAACTATAGTTTTACATACAAACTAGGCATAACAGGTAAAAACGGAGTTTTGTTCCACTGTATACTACATATTCTCTATATGGCAAGTACTTATGTGCAAAATACACTGAATTTTTCTATACAGTGGACCTCGGTTTCTTCGTTGAAAATTCTTTCCAGAATGCTGTTTCTGAGTGCCATTACTGAACGAATTTGTTCCTATAAGGACAAATGTAAATTAGATTAGTTGTTTCAGACCCCCAAAAATACACTTACAAAAGTAATTTACAAAAATACATTTACATAATTGTTCGAGTTTGAGTAAGAACGAAAACCTAGGTCCACTGTAATTCACTATTGCATTCAAACAAACGCCATGTACAGCAATAGCATGTAAATAATTTTGTGCTCAGAAATGTTCCTACGGTTTTAAGTAAGATCTGTGTATAAAGTCCAACAGTCTTTCTACTTAAGAGATTACAGTGACCGGTTAACGAAAAATTATTGCAGAAGCCTGTCATAAAAGACACGAATTTACGTCCTTAAGAAATATCACTGAAACATGGTAGGTTACTGTCTATTCAGACCCCCAAAACTACACTTCCACAAGAACTTACAGTTCATACTTACATACTGCACGATTCGGTATTCAAGTAACCGAGGTCCACTGTACTTGAATTTCTAAGTACAGTGACCCTCGGATTTCACAGCTCCCAACTCGAAAATTATACAAGTGTATTTTTGTAAGTGCTTTTGTAAGTGTATTTCAGTCTGAAACGACTAATCTAATTTACATTCGTCCTCATGGGAACAAATTGCCTCTGCTAACGGCACTCAAACAGCCTCTGGAAAGAATTATGACGAAATCCGAGGGTCCACTGTAGCATACAATGAGCTCAGTGATCTTGTTTCTTAAAGTAGCACTTAAATAATTTGTAAGTACATCATGTATGCATAAGTTCAAAGATAATTTTTCTTAAAAAAAAAAACTATTATCTGCAGTACAATTTATCCTGGTCAATGCTCTCTTTATTCTCGAAAAATTAACTGAAAAATACAAAATAGACAAACTATTGCGCTGCGCCTGCACCCTAAGAACTAACATAAATCTGAAATTAAATTGAAAACAATCCTTAAGAAAAACTATACAGTGGTACCTCAGGTTACGAGCTTAATTCGTTCCAGAAGGCTGTTCGAGTGCTGCCACCAACGAATTTGTTCCTCATAGCAATAATGTAAATTAGATTAATCTGTTTCAGACTCAAAAATACACTTACAAAAGCACTTACATAACTGTTCGACTTGGGAGCTGTTTGTATGCCGAGGTACCATTGTATACGATACAGGGACCCTTTGGTTTTCATACAGCCCCCAACTCGAACACCACGTGCAGTGTCTTTTGTATGTATTTCTTGGGGTCTTGAAACGATTCAATCTAATTTACATTCACCCCAGTAGGAACAAATTCGTCTGCAACGGCACTCAACAGCCTTCTGAAAGAATTATCAACGAAAACCGAGGGTCCACTGCATACATTTTCGCAAAATATGAAATTACTTCAAAAATAAAAACTTACAAGTACAGTGGTACCTCGAAGGTCATTTATATTTTTTCGTTCGAGAATGCTGTTCAAGTGCCATTACAAAACGAATTTATCCCCATATGGCCAATGTAAAATAGACTAGTCCTTTACAATCCCCCAAAATATACTTACAAAAGCATTTAAAATAAACTTACATAAAAGGGCGATTTTGGGGACCATCAACTCGAGGTACCAATTGCATACTAAATGCCATGATCTGATAATATAAAAATACATACAATAGTCTGTAATGGTGCCAAGAATATGTACACTGAATGATGTATGTCTCACATTGTGTGTGCGTATGCTAAGAGTTTAATCCCCATTTTAGGGACATATTCTTAGTTAATGGTGAACAGGTAACATGAAGACTTAATGATCCATATGTAGCAGAATTAATCAAGTAAACAATTTAAAAACAGCCAACATGTGGCATTAATGACTCACGAGTTGATAGCAATTAACCAAGTATAAAAAAATTATGGTTCCCAGAGGCCCATGATTGTGTGTATGTGAGTAGTGTTGGGTGTCTTGTGATATAGACTACAGAGGCTCCATGATTGTGTATGTGAGTGGTGCTGGGGTGTTTGTGACACATAGATCACATTATAATTATTATATTAATCATGGGGAGCGCCAAAACCCGTAGGATTATGTTACATACTGCATGGGGGGATGGAAGGTATTCAGGTGTTTAATCAGGGAACTGGAGCACAGATCCAATTCCTTGATCAAGAGCCCTCACCAGCATCAAGGAACCTCCCCTTGAGGGGACACAGATCACAGAGGTTCCATGAGTGTGTATGAGTAGTGCTGGTGTTTGTGATATAGATCACAGAGGCTCCAAGGATTGTGTATGTGAGTAGTGCTGGTGTTTGTGATACATAGATCACAGAGGCCCGCACATGGCTATGAGGTGCTGGGTGCTGTGATACATAGGATCACAGAGGCTCCTGATTGTGGGATGTGAGTAGTGCTGGGTGTTTGTGGACACATAGATCACAGAGGTCTGTTCAGATCATGGATGGAAAATGCTGTGTTTGTGATACATAGGATCACAGAGGCTCCATGATTGTATGGATGTTAGTAGTGCTGGGTGTTTGTGACACAATAATAATAATAATATCTTTATTTACTACCAGTAAATGTACAAGGTATACAGACCATAGCTGACATCAATGACATACTACTATATAGAAAGCCGCTTGTTACTGCTGGAGTATTTCCCGCAAATTAGATCAGTTTTGTCCTGCCAGGATGCGACCCACACTAAAGTCCATCAATCAGAGAATCATCACAATCAGAATGGGTGAACATAGACAACAGGTAAAGAAACACACCCAATGTTTCTACCTGGGGCTGGGAATCGAACCTCGACCATCACCGTGTGAAGCGAGAGCTTTCTTAGCACCAGCCACCAGAGTCCCATAGATCACACACAGGCTTAGCATTTACTTATAAGTACATAGTTCTACTACAAGTTCTAATTCAACATTTTAACATTACAAACTCTATTAATAAATTTTAATAAATGTTTGAAACTATTATTCACCATCGATTTTACACCTATTTGGTCACTATTCTACAATGAAGCAGAGCTGTATGATCCTTTAATATACCTTGATGAGTTTAGAGAGTCCCTACTCTTGGAGTCGTCTGGTGCTAGCCTGGTCAATTAGGCTGTTGCCAGTGGAGGCCCACTGCCCCACATATCCCATCACAGCCTGGTTGATCTGGCACCTGTTGAAAATACTTGTCCAGTTTTCTCTCTTAAAGACTTCTACACTTGTCCCAGCCGTGTTCCTGATATCTTCTGGTAAGATGCTGAATAATCCAGGGCCACGAATGTTGATACAGTGTCTCTTTATGGTTCCCACAGCACCCCCTGCTTCTCACTGGGTTGATTTTGCACTTACTACCATATCTCTCACTAGTATGTTGCTATGGCAGTGTGCAGATTTGGGACCAGGCCCGAGTACTTTCCTAGGCCCTCAAGTACTTTCCCAAGGCTCTTGAATAATTTCCTTTAGGCCCTAGAGTAATTCCCTAGGCCTTCAAGCACTTTCCCTAGGCTCCTCGAGTACCTTCCCTAGGCCCTCGAGTAATTTCATGTCCTAGGCAATTTTCCTAGGTCCTGAGTACTTTTCCAGGGGCCCTCAAGTACTTTCCCCTAGGCCCTTGATGCCTTCCTTTGTGGGTTTAGTGCTTAGTTTTGATTGTAAAATTTTCTACATTGAAGAATAAAGTCAACTATGCTCTTCTGATGGTTATAATTCTCTTTCTCTCGGTAAACTGTTAGGGACTGACACAGCGGCAGGCACCGTGTTGAGCCTCCTTGTATGAGGTACACCCAAGTGCCATCGTGGCTGTGTAGAGTAACTTGGAACCGCCTTTGCACTTCCTATACGTCAAACTGTCCATCTGGTGCTGTTTACTTCATAAATGCACACACATCTTCTGGAACCTCAGATCACATCTTTCTTTGTTGCTGCCACAAGTGTCATAACAGATGTCGTGGTCGTTGCAGCAGTCGACTACTGGCCCACAGGTCTTCCTTTCCTAAAATACACAATCAAGTATTCACAGCCATTAGCCTGGTAAGTAAGTAAGTTTATTCAGGTATACATAAATACAGTTATATAGATTATCATACATAGCAGCATATGTGTAGAGAACCTGGGATAAATATCATTAATATTACTTTATTCTAATCATGGGGAGTTAATCTGCAGGATTATACAGTATACGTGGGGGGGATGGATGTAGTCAGGGAACTGGAACACAGATCCAATTCCCTAGATCAAGAGCCCCTCACCAGCGTCAAGGAACCTCTAGGAGACTCTTATTTCACTGGGGTCCTTTACCAAAGTGTGAGTGTTGTCGTGGACGGGGATCTTATTGCCCTTGCACTTGTAAATACATTCTTCCTCCACGGTCGAATCGATGATGTTTTCCACATATTTGACTGTCTTTGTGATGGTCCTGAGGCCTTGTTGACAGCGATGGCGACCTCCTTGAGGCATCCTAAGCCTGCATCATGTTGTCATATAGAGGGTATCAAAGCACCTTGACCACACACTACACTCGTCATCAAGGTCATCAAGGTCACCACTAACATCATCTCAACATCGTGATCAAACCAACCAAGGTAAAAGCAGTTGCTGCCCTATACGACTTGTTGCTGCTGATAGTTTATAGGGCCACTGACAATGTATGTCGTACATTCCTTCATTACAAGAATTATTTTTCATCACTGTCGTGCCATAATATAGTTATAATTAGAATCTTTACTGTTCCTCAGGTTATATGTTATGGATCACAATAACACTGTGTCCTTAGTTATTTGATATAAAATTGTTATTTTTTTTTTTTTTCCAGAAAATGCGTAATTCTAGAGTAACTTAGCCAGAGTTGCTGTTTGTAAGGGCCACTGACAGCTTAAGTAGTATCGAGTCCCGCCGTCCAGTGTCTATAATAATAATAATAATAATATATTTATTTATTTACCAGTACATGGAATATACATACACACCATGCTGATATCAATGACATACTACTATATAGAAAGACCCTTGTTATGCTGAACATTTCCGCAAATTAGTCAGTTTTGTCCCAGGATGACCCACACCAGTCCACTAACACCCAAGATGCGACCCACACCAGTCCGCTAACACCCAGGATGCGACCCACACACCAGTCCACTAACACCCAGGATGCAACCACACCAGTCCACTAACACCCAGGATGCGACCCACACCAGTCTCACCACACCCAGGATGCAACCCACACCAGTCCACTAACACCCAGATGCTACCTACACCAGTCCACTCAACACCCAGGATGTGACCCAGCCACTAGTCCACTAACACCCAGGATGCAACCCACACCAGTCCACTAACACCCAGGATGCAACCCACACCAGTCCACCAACACCCAGGATGCTACCCACCAGTCCATCAACACTCCAGGATGCAACCCACACCAGTCACCTAACACCCAGGATGCACCACATCAGTCCACTAACACCAGGATGTGACCCACACCAGTCTACTAACAAACACCCAGGATAAGACTCCACACCTCAGTCCACTAACACCCAGGATACGACTCACACCAGTTCACCAACACCGGTGCCTATTTTACTGATGGATGAACATGGACAATAAGAGGCCTGTGGAAACATGTTCCAATGTTGCTACCCGTACTGGGGATCGAACCTGAACCTTAGTGTGTGAGCTGAGTGTATAGTGCATTCCTTCATTGTATATTTGAAGTTATGATTGCCATTATAATAATATAGCAACAAATAAACAGCACTGGAGTGGTAGAGAACATGTGTTGGGTCAACAACCTTATTCATGGCAGTGTCTGTGTTAACATGTGTTTGCATACCTGTGTATACCTGAAGTATACCTCCTTGTGTAATTGAGTATACCTGAAGTATATTGGTAAAATTCTGGAGTATGATGTATACCTGGAAATTCCTGGTGTATACGGTGTATAATTCTGGAGGTACATGGTGTATACCTGGGAGTATACATGAGTATACCATGTATACCTGGTGTTTACATGGAGTACACGTGGAGTATACTTGATGTGGTACATAATAACGCCTCTGTATGGCCGGGTTCAGCATCTGACCCGCTGAGGTTAGGACCTGATCAACCAGGCTGTTACTGCTGGCCACGTAAACCAACGTACGGAATCCACAGCCCGCCAGCCTCAGCTCTCCCTGTTCACGTGTCCAGTCTATTGTATTCCCATTATGTATGTGATGGAAGGCAGCTGAACAGTCCTTGAATTCACTGACACTTAGTGCTGCGCCCTCAGTGTACTCGTGGCGCCCCTTTCATTTTTAATTGGGGGAATGTTGAGTGCATTTTCAGCAGATTTGGTACTAGTCCCTATAGAATTTTCTCCAAGTGTATATTATCATGTATCTTTCTCGCCCGTGTTCCAGGGAATACAAATCAAGGAACTTCAACCGTTCCTGTACTTAGGTGCTTTACCGCATCTATACGTGCATTGAAAGTTCTGTGTATATTCTCCAGGTCTGCACTCTCACCTGCCTTAAAAGAGGCTGCTAACGGGGGCTGTATCTCAACATTACAGAGGTGGCATAATGGGTCCAGGACTGTATCTCAACATTACAGAGGTACATAAGGTGGTTCAGGGACTGTACCTCAACATGACAGAGGTAATATACGGGTTCAGAGACTGTACTCAACATTAGAGGTACATAATGGTCCAGGGACTGTACCTCAGCATTACAGGGGTACATACGTCCAGGGACTGTACCTCAACATTACAGAGATATATAATGAACTGGTGGACTGTACCTCAACATTACAGAGGTACAGGTCCCTGGTCTGTACATGTACAAGGTATACAGACCAGCTGACATCAATGACATACTACTATATAGAAAGACCCTTGTTATGCTGAACATTTCTGCAATTGAGGTCAATTTTGTCCTGTCCCATGATGATCCCACACCAGTCCACAACACCTGGTGGGATGTGCACCCACACCAGTCCACTAACACCCAGGATGGGACCCGCACCCACCACGAACACCCAGGATGTGACCCACACCAGTCCACTAACACCCAGGATGTGACCCACACCAGTCCACTAACACCCAGGATGCGACCCACACCAGTCCACTAAACACCCAGGACGCGACCCACACCGTCCACTAACATCCAGGATGACCCACACTCAGTCCACTAACACCCAGGATGCGACCCACACCAGTCCACCAACACTCAGATGCGACCCACACCAGTCCAAATTAACACGACCCGATGGCATGATGGCTGGGGCGCCTTGCTTCACGCACGGAGGGCTCGGGTTCACCTCGGGCGGGGCCGAAACATTTCGGAAGTGTTTCTGTTACACACACACATACATACAACAGGCCTAGTGTCTAATCGATACAGCTCAGGACAAAATGGTAGTACCAACCCAGTACCTATTTTACTGATGGGTGAACTCTATTACTACTCCTCAAGTCCTTTCACACAGTTTTCCTGTCCTAATTAGGTTAGAAATTGTCTATACTTCAATCTAACTTTAATATCCTCAAGTTTCCTTATGGGAATAACTAAATGTGTCATTATTGTATATCATATTATTTTCTGTGGCCGACTGGAAGATTTACAGTGTCCTCAATAATAAAAATAATAATAATATTTATTTTGACATATATGTATGTACAAAGAAGCAAAATAGTTGAGTGTACATGCCAAAGCTCCTTTTAAATGCAGAGCATTTCGGCAAACTTAAAATTAACTTAAGATTAATACATAGAACAGTACATATGGTCATTAAATAAGTTGCTACTAAATACAAGACTTGAGTATTGTATTAAGTCATGCTATGTGGTTTTAATGTCTTGTAGAGAAGATGCAATTTGATTATTAACGCTTAGGCGGATAAAGGGAGTGACTAATATTTGAGATGAATACAGATATTGAGAGCAAGTATATATTGGATGGCACCGCAGCAATCTTAGTGCAGTGGCCCCATGTGCTGGGAGGGGGGAAGGAGGTTTTGTGTGCCAGGGGGCTTGGACTTCCACAGGGAAGTGTTCTTGGCTCACTACTCTTTCTCATTTACATTAATTGGACCCTACCAAATGCACTCCAACTACTCAAACCCATACTTTTTGCAGATGACACTACATACGTTATCTCTCACCCAACCCCAGACACACTAGCCAACACTGCAAATACTGAATTGCAGAAAATATCACCTGGATAAACCAAACAAACTTACTCTCAATATTGATAAAACCTTTTTTATCCAGTTTTGGGAACAGAGCTGCAAACGACCACTTAACATAATGATAAAGGGGTCCCCTATCGCAAAACTCACAGGGGGGAAAATTTTGGGAATACATCTTGACAGGGGCCCTCAAATTTCAGACACACATACAAAAAATTCCAAAAAAGTCTCAAAGACCGGGAAATCCCTTCCAAGATACGGTACTATGTTCCACAACCAGCTCTTCCCCTTTTCCTCACTCATTTACCCCTACCTCAACTATGGAATCTCGCATTCTAACAAAACCATCTCAGACCACTAAAAACAAAAAAGGCAGCAGTTAGAATGATAAAAAATTCCCTCCAGGAAACATCCCACCAATATTAAAAAACCAAACTTCCACCATAAAGACATCCATATTTTTTACTGTCCATTACATACATAGAACACTATGCAGATATTAACCCACCACTCAAACTTCTCCTTACTAATTTTAACAGGACACATGACCATAACACTAGACACAGATCACCCCTGGATGTTCTCCGTGTCCACCTAACATTTAAAAAAACTAAATGCACAAAAAACCAAAAATTTGGGAATTCATTACCTGTCATTCCCAAAAAAACCCTCCTGTCCCCAATTCAAAACGTGCAAAAAACCCCCTTTCCCACCCAAAGAAAACTCCCATATCAACCTTTCCCCAGCAAAGTAGAATAACCCTTTAAACGTAAAACCTGACTTTAAAGTCAATGTAATGTATGAATAAACGATTGAATGAATGTAAAACCTGTTATGAATAATACTTACTTAGCTAATTACCCCAAAACTTATATTATAATGACCCGAAACTAACTGCAAAGCAATTAATTGTTTTAAATTGTTATCTCACTCAATTAGTTCATTGCTGCAATAAATTGCTACAATTAATTGATATGTTCAACTTATATTCAAACTTTAAAACTTAGATAAGCAACTTTCTTATTTTATAAATTATCAAATAACTTTTATTATTTTATTATTTTTGCTTTAATTTGTTTAATCTAATTTAATTAATTTTATAATGAAGACAAAAGTACAAAACTATGTTCAAATTTTTTAAACTTAAATACTCACCCTTTTCCATTGTATACTATCTACAAAAATTCCTTTAGTTTTAAGTTAATTTAAGTCTGCCCAAAATGCCCTGCATACTAGGGGCTTTTTGGGATGTACACCTCATGTAATTCAATAACCAAATGTAATTTTTTTGTATCATGTCCCAAAAAAAAAAATTATTATTATTATTATTATTATTAGATGAAATTTTGATAGATAAATAAGCCCTAAGGGGTTTTGGGGAAAATTTTTGAAGTATATTTTGTGGGAAACCTGGAATTCCACTAACGGATTTAAATTTCCCTTTCAATTAATTTAAATGAGGGAAAAATTTACTCCCAAATGAAAATCCAGTTGGAGCAAGTCCTGGGAAAAGATTAAACTCGTTAGTAGAGGTTCCATGATTAGGTACTGAAATAGTCTAAATGTCACGTAACCGACAGGTGAATATTTTCACCTGACTTGGTCTACATTGTCAGAAATACAGTGGACCCTCCTTTTTTAAAAAATTTTTTCAGAATGGCTTGAGTGCCATTACCGAACGAAATTTTTTCCCATAAGGACAAATGTAAATTGAAGTCGTTTTAGAAACCCCAAAAATACATGTTATGATAAGGGCCATAGACCACTAATTAGTTTAGTGCTTATAAAAAACAGTACAGCAGGTGCAGGAAATAGCTAAATACTACTTTATCTGAGTAATTCAAGGCAAATGATGTCTTTAAAGGTCTTTCGGGTTTTTTTTTAAGAATATACTAAGATTTATAGAACACTTAGTAAAATAAAAAAAATCCTACAACCTCCTTACTCTTAGGAAGGGTGTACACACTTTAAATAAGGCCTTTTCTTTCATATAAGCACCACAAGTTACATTTGTCTGTCCTCTTTAAAATAATAATACACGTAAAGAGGAAAATGTGACACTTCCTTAGAATTAAAACACTTCATAATGTTAATAATAAGTTAGTTTATCACTAGACTTAAGCAGAGAATACTGCACTGAAGGTCCTTCACTGCTTCCATATAGTCACAATCGCTAGTAACCATATTTCCCGAAGTCTATTCTGTAGACAGGACTTGGGGAAATAAGAGACCCTTGGGGGGTATGCTAAACTTTCCCAGAGGCGGAGCGAACTGAGTTTCGGGGGCCTCAGAGGGTAAGCTCACCATCCCAAAGGGTAAGAGAACTGAGAGTTTTGGAGAGACTATAAAGGGTTGTCACCACACCAGGGGGAGAGAACTCAGTTTCTTCTAGGGTATGCTCACCGTACCAGGGTGAGAAAAAACTGACCTGATGGCGCCTGGTTTGACCTCTCCTTTTAAGAAGGGGGAACAAAACCCGCCGCCGTACTTTCCCCAAAGTCATCTAATTTCCTAAACACATTCACAAACAATCCCGCATAGTCATATAATATAGAGTCATTTAATTTAAAAAACTAAAGGGTCTTTAATTTAGCTATTATTAAAGAAACCCTGAGTATAATATTAAATGTAAAACCCCGTTTTTAAAATTAAACGACAGGCGTAGCACCCCCCCCGACGACAAGTGTCACACCAAGAGGGGGTACAAAACCAATGAAAATAAATTCAAACTTTCCATCTGACTTATCACTTATAATGAATGTTAATTTATCTTTTTTTATCAAAGCCAAAATCCCCATGATCACCATACAATGGAAACGAAGAAGCAGTGTAACTTTTTAAACTTCCTTTCTTAGAGGTCGGCCACAAAAGTGATCTCAGGTGACGCTTTGAAGCAAAGGATGTGGGAAAGCTGCAAAAGTCATAGCCATGGGGCATAAATTCTTAACGCCCCCTTTCAAACATATTGTCCTCAGGGTTCTCCAAATTACAACAATCATGTGGCTGTAGAACAAAAATTTCAATTTTACAAAAACATAAAAGGAGAAAAAAAGGAAAACATTTACTTTACTTTTTTAAAAAAAAGCAAGTTAAAAATTCAATACCAGTACTTAGGGGCGGGCAATCATCAACATGTTATCTTTCCCTCAGTGGTACCCATACGATATTAATCCGTCAGAGAGGGCATATTTTGGCAAAAATGTTTAAAAAAATCAATTTTCCCCCTAAGAAATAATGGAAATAAATTTAACCTCCCAAAACTTCCAAAAATAGTTATATAAAATATTTTTTTGAACTTTTGGGCATTAAATAATAAATAATTGAATAAAGAATACATAAATACACATAAATTTAAATAACATGTCCCATTTTTGAAGAGGTTTTG